>OX328124.1:14095690-14253190 GCA_946811695.1 Gonocerus acuteangulatus | reverse complement strand
AACTCTACTACTCTTCGAACGTCCTCCTTATCAACTACAGTTGGTCGACCTGAGCGTGCCTCGTCTTCTAGTGTCTCGTCGCCTCCACGAAATTTTGAAAACCAAAATTGTGCCTTCCGCTCAGACAGCACATCTTCCCCAAACACGGAGCATATTTTTCTAGCAGTTTCGGCAGCTTTTGAGCCAAGTTTAAACTCATAGAGCAAAATCGACCGAATTTGAGTTTCAACTGGAATCATTTTAACTAGACAGTTGGATGGTGACTGCATTAAATTAATCCTCCTTAGCCTCCTATTCATAAAGTATAAACATTTGTGTTTACATGGATAAAAGTTGTATTGAACGGAATTAATTAGCAAACACTCTAGAATCAAAATAAACAACGAACAAACGAAAAACGACAGGACTTTTTGAATGCCCTGGTATATATATGTATGTATATTTCAGTATTACATCCGTCCTACTTGTTTTTTACAGCCCTGATGAAGGCTTGAAGTTCAAGCCGAAACGTCGGCACAATAAAACCATTTTTATGATAAAATGTAGTTTTATTAAATAGCAGTGACCGAACCCCGACAAATAAAATATTTGGCTTAATAACGATAAACGATAAACTTAATGAAAGAATTTTACTCAGTGAATCCCCCTTGGGAATTGCCCCCACTTATCCCTATCCAAATTGATTAAAAAACACACAACCCCAATACTTTTCAGAACCGAATTCACACAGATGTGTAACACTCTTCTAGCCATGTATATACAGACGGATCGAAAACTAATGATGGAATAGGGGCTGTATGTCTTTATGGCTCTCAGTCCTGCCAGTTTACTTTAATTCCAGTATGCTCAGATTACACAGCCCAACTAGTTGCTATTCTTAAATCTCTGTCCATCATAATTCCCAACGTTCATTCCATATTTTCCGATTCCCTTTCAGTTTTATTTTCATTAACTGATCTATTCTCCACTCATCCTATTATTGCCGATATTTTCACCGCCGTATATAATCTCCTGCAAAAGAAATGCCTAACTAGCTTCTCTTGGATTCCGAGCCACTGTGGCATTCCTGGCAACGAGAGAGTCGACGAATTAGCTAAGAGTGGTGTAAAGGAAGGAGTACATTATCCATTCATTCCACGGTCCGATATTTTAGCTCAAGTAAAAGACGGAATCTGGCTTCAGTGAGAAAGAACATGGAGGGAAACATCTGATAACAAACTAAGGGAAATAAAACGAAACCCCAGGTTCTGGAAAACTTCGGTTCTGTGTTAGCCAGGTTGCGAATAGGGCATACAAGGATTACACACTCTTACCTCACGTTCAAAGATGAACCACTCAACTGTATAAACTGTGGAGTCCTCCTCACGGTGAAGCACATACTTACTGAGTGCTTATCATATCGATCTGAAAGGCAAAGAATAGAATAGAATAGAATAGAATAGAATAATATTTATTGGCTTATAACATGGTATAGCCAAGGAATCTGGCCCATTTGGTGTTATTAGATGTTAATGGACGCGACATATATGACTAATAATAATACTCTACATAATAAAATAACAGACATATACATATACATATAATCTACTTAAAAATACACAATATTAAAATATGAATATATACTGTTTATGCATATAAAAAGTCAAGTTGATGATTCTACATATAGCAGAACAATAACAATACACTTCTCTCTTCTAATAGTGAATTCTCACTAAGTAATTATTACAATATTAATAATAGATTCCCTTTTTGAATAAAAATAATAAAGAAGTAATAAAATAAACACTATATACTTATAACTACCTATCATACATAAAATTAATACACTCCTAACTAGAAATATAATGAAAATAAATATTCTAAATTTAATCTTGGGTCTTTGCTGGAATATATCTTAAATTGCACAAACTTTTAATAGAAAGAAGAAGATTGAATTTAATTGATCTAAGCTATTGATAACAAGGATATTCTCTAATGATATGTAATCCCTGTTTTGTGTTATATATTTTCTCAAATATGTTGTTCTAAATGAACTCAACGCAGGGCAGGTCAATAATAAGTGGTTTAAGCTGTGATTTATGATTTGATGACACCATCTACATATTTCTCCTGTTTTTATATGGACCACAATGTTCTTATGGAAAAGTTTTATATTTTCATTACCCGAAATTCTTAGTTGGCTAACAAGTTTTACTTTATATATATTTGTATGGTAAGTTAAATAGTGCTGAGGCTGAGGGCTATTGAAACTACAAATAGTTCTGTAAAGAGGGCTGTAATTCGAGTTGAGGGCCTTGTCAATGTCTAAGGAATAGAGGTGGTTCTTTAGTTTTTCAATAATTATATTTTTCTTAATCAATAAATTTGTTGGCACTGAAAAATCAAAGAAATTTTCTTCTATATAATTATTTAATGTTATTTGTTTAATTTGGGATACCCAATTAAAGCCAAAATCACTCTTTTTGGAATCTAACTCTATGAGCCTAACAAGACATTTCCGTGGCAATCGGTTTTCAGGCATTGAAAGTATTTTTATACAAAAATTAATTATTTTCTTCAAAACAACTTCCTTCAATGGATTTCTCCCAGATTCCAGACGGACAATATAATTAGGGGTACATTTGGGCCAGGAATACAAATACTTTAGAAATTTAAGCTGCACCGTCTCTATAGCCTCGAGGTAGTTCAGGCTCCAAATCTCGGATCCATAAAGAAGAGTTGATGAAACCATGGAATCGAATAAAATCATTTTGGTTTGCCAGGAATCGCTCTTACCTCTGTTGAGTATTTCTCTCACCTTAGCACTTGCGACTTGTGATCCCTGGATGAAGTAATTTAAAGCTTTGGAAAATTTTGCGGAAGATGAAAAAGGCACACCAAGATATGTATACGTTTTGGTGTACTCCAGTTCCTTGCCCTGCCAAAGGAGCGGTTTTAATTTCTTTATCCGGGGTGACTTATGGAACACTAATGTTTTTGACTTTTCTGGGTTCAAGACTAATAAATTCTGAGAACAGTAAGCCTCTAGTATTTTTAGTTTTTTAAGAGCGCTGTGCCATGAAGTGCTTAGCATAACAATATCGTCCGCTAAAAGCAGCATTATAATCTCATTCCGACTATCTATTGAGATTCCCGTGGAACCAAACTTTTGAAAGAAAGATATTATATCCGCAATAAAACAAATAAAAAGAATAGGACTGAGACTTTCTCCTTGCAATAAACCAGAACTGATATTAATTTCTTGTGACAGCTGGTTTCCTACTTTAATGTACATAGAGGCATTGTCATATAATTGTTTTAATATTCTTATTATTTTACCACTAATACCAAAATCGTACAGCTTTTGCCAGAGGAGCTCATGGTTTATGGAGTCGAAGGCCTTCTTGAAATCAACAAATGTTGCAAATATATACTTCCCTTTTTCGTTCAGATTCATGCTGATAAGGGCTGCCACGGAGAAGATATGGTCAATGCATCCTCTACCTTGTCTAAATCCAGCCTGTTCTTCAGGGATCAGTCCTTCTTCCTCAGCCCAGGTTAAAATTCTACGAGCCAGTATAGCTGTAAATAGCTTTGTGATATTATTTATGAGCGATATTCCTCTGTAATTGTCCACATCTTTTTTATCTCCTTTTTTGTGCAATAAACTTAGTTTTGACTTTGACCAAGCACTTGGGGTTTTTTCTGTTTCCATTATGTTATTAAATAAATTCAATATGTAATGCTCCCATTCGGGGGTTAAATTTTTAAAAACCTCATACGTGATTTTATCTAAGCCAGGAGATTTATTATTTTTCGCCCGTTTCAGGCAGAAATGCAATTCCTCTATTGAAAAAGGTTCATCCAATACGGGATGTCTAACTGAGAAAAACAATTTTTCCGTTATGGTTTTATCTCCATATAAAGCCTTGTAATGCATAACCCAGGAATCAATATCTATTTCCTTATGTTGAAAACTTCTAGGCCTCAGAGATTTTACAGTTTTCCAGAACTCAGTACTGTTCTTCACATTTTGCAACTTTTGAATAACGCTCGCTCGATATTCGCGTTTTTTAATGTCTATTATTGTCCTGTAATATTTTTTGCTATTAAGGTAATCTTCTAAAGAGTTTTTTGAATATTTGTTCCTTATCATGGCTCGGTACATTCGCCTTACACTCCGTTTTAATAATCGGCAGTCAAGGTCGAACCATTTATTCTTATTTGAAAAAGTATTATTATCAAAATTATATTTTTTGCTAACCATTAAACCTGATTTAGTTAAAGATTCGGTAATTGATGTGACAAAATTATTGTATAATTCATTATTATTATTTGAATAAAAATAAATACCGGTTGTCAAGATCATTTGTTCATGAAAAATTTCTATTTTGCTAGGATCCCATCTTATACCTTCCCATACTTCATAGCTTTTATCTACCCTGGTTTCCTTACTTGTTGGAGGTAGTGATATGGAAAGTGTACAAGCCAAATGATCGGAGAGCTCTGAAAATATGTGCACTCTCATATCCTCCACGAAGCAAATACAATTTTCATTTATCCATATTAAATCAATCGTACTTTGACCTTTTCCAGATATGTAAGTAAATTTCCCCGGTCTATCCGACATGGATCTACCATTACAGAGATATAAACCCAGAGATTCCATAATTTCCACCAATAATTTACCTCGGTAATTTTCATTAATATGACTAACGATTCTTGTTCCATACAGGTTGCTATCTGAGAACAGGCTGTCATCTAAATCATTTAAATTTCCCACATGTCCATTAAAATCGCCACACAAAATGACACAATGATCAGGATTGTTGATAGCGTACTGAGACAAAAGATCTTCAAGACTATTTAAATTACTTTCGTAATCACAATCTGGAGGAAAGTATATGTTCCCTAATAATATAAATTTGTTGAGGATATGTAGTTGTATTATTATCATATATTGACTACATTTTACTATACTAATGTTACCAGGATCCTTTACAATTGTTTTATTAAGGAAGGTTATAATGCCTCCGCTGGCTCTGCCATATTGTTTAGTTCTGACTGCGCTACTTGTCACAGGGATGTAATTTTCTAGAAAGGATGGAATAGTAAAATTTTCATCTGTTAACCACGTTTCGACAATACATACTGCTAAATTATTTGATTGATTACTAATATTCACATTAAACAGATTTGAATAGCCATTTATATTGCAAAATGTTATATCATATGTTAGTAGGTTGTTAGTATTTTGTAATATATTACCAATATTGCTGCTTGAGGTAGATGGTCCATGTGAGGTGTCCAGTGGCTGATCTTGAAGTGTTGGTCAGGAAGTAGAGGGTGGTTGAGATAAGGATGGGTTAGTCATCGAGCTGGATCTAGGCCGGAACTCAAAAGCTTTAAGTTTGTCTTCAGTCTTTTTCCTCTTAAGTGCTTGAGTTTCTTCTAGTCTAGAATCGGCTTCTAATTCTTCTACTACTTTTTCGGCTTCATCCAATCGGAGATGGCTACCTCTAAATTTAAAAAATCCTCTCCTGTAGCTGGTATTTCGGTCGATCATTTTTAACTTGTTAATACATAAGTATATCCTCCTACCCTCCTCTCTGTCCTCCTCAGATCGGTCATGGCTAATCCTCCATTTATTTCTCTGAAATTCTTCCCTCTTATCCATGATTTGGTACTTTATTTTTTGGCTATTTAAAGAAACCAATATAGGTCTAGGTTCTGGGCCCTTACCTATACGAAAACAGTCGTTAATTGCATAATCCGGAAGGGTAACACCAACAGTCTGACATATATGTTCAATTTTTTCTGTTAAGACCTCGTTTTCTGAGCGTTGGACATTAAAAATCAAAAAATTGTTTCTTCTCTTTTCTCTTCTGAGAACCTTTATTTCTTTCTCGAGAAGATTAATTTTTTCGTTTTGTTGTGCATATTTTCTTTTAAGGTCGGATACTTCACCCAGTAAGGTATCTAACAAAGTAGTTATCGTGCCTAATGAGGATTTCGTTTCTTCATTATTTCTGTTAATGACGGCCAGTAACTCTTCGTTCGAGACAGCCATTGAAAGGCAAAGATTCAAAATTAATGGCACCTTAGACGAAATTCTAGGGGATTATCCAGAAAAAATCATTAACCTGTTTAAATTCCTAGAGGCTACAAATTTAACAGACAAAATTTAACATAAAACTGTATTTTGCTGATACACAATATTCTCTAATATCAACCTATAGTAACTGTAAATGTCTCCATATTGCAACAAACAATAACATGAATAACTAGTTCTTCCGGGGTCTCCCGTGGTCTAGTGGCTAGCGCGCTGGATTCATAAGCGGGAGATGGTGGGTTCGATCCCCACCGGCGACAGGAATTTTCTCATCTCAGGGCTCGCTGAGAGAATTCCTGACTGCACCCTGGAGATTTGTCGATGCGCCGTAAAAAAAAAAAAAAAAAAAAAAAAAAAAAAAAAAAAAAAAAAAAAAAAAAAAAAAAAAAAAAACTAGTTCTTCCTATTAAAATGACAACATTAATACGTTAAGTATCCTCTTGGGTCTTACTTTCACGGGGTGACCATGACCCAGTGTGGTTGATATTGCCCTTAATACAAAAAAAAAAATAAAAAAAAATTGGTTATTCTGGCCAATTACCGTCCTTTAATGTTAATTTTATCGCCAATTATTATTAAATAAGAATTTTGGAACGGGTTATCTATACGTTACCACCCTTTTCTAGCCAGGACAGAGCTGATGCCTCTTCTTTTTTCTAAAGAAAAGGCACCACCCCATAGTGGGAATCGAACCCACGACCTTTGGCACGGAGTGTTAAGTGCTCACGCCTTAACACTCACGGCCAGCGGGCCTCCATTTTAATGTTATTGATTTTATTAATTGTATTCAGTTTTTGTCGAATCCTCCGCATGAATATTAGATGTAGGTAAATTTTTGTTTAGTCCGTCCATCACATTTACACTTATTGTCATTCTGACACAAATGCCCTCTGGTGTACAAGCTCTTAAGCTAGGTACATACAGTATTGATGGTTGATAAAGATATATTTACCATATCTTTCATAGTCATAACTGAAAAACACAGATTTTTGAGTTGTGTCACTTCAGAAATGCTAGTGCGATAAATTTCTAATCAAATGGGCACTATATCTAAAAAAGTCCGACTCGCAGAAACTGCGTCATCTTAGCGCGGTTCCATTCATATCCCTAGTGTTATTTTGTAGACTTAGAATAGAAACAGTTATTACTTTGCTTGGATCATTCCTAATGTAAACAAATATGAAAAAAAAAACAACAAGATTTTCGGCTAGGGATGAAACTATCCTAAGCAGAAATTACTCTTTCTGCCGTCCCAAGTTTCGGTCTACGAAGACTCTTCTACGAATATATTTCTAATTTACTTAACTTGCAGTGCTAACATATCCATTTTACTTTTAAATGCAATTAAACAAAATAAAATTGTACATGAAAATGAGAAAGTAGTGTTATTTTTTATTGAACTACGGCCACATTCAACCACAAAATATAATTATATTTCTAGTATAGCATTTGGCTGCATGACTTCCTACAGGTAAAGGTAACTGTCAGCTGTCCTAGAATGCTTGATGAGAACAATGAATCTTGATTTATGAAGTGCAATAAAAGCCTACCTGAACCGGCAGACTACCTCGACCCGGACTGACCCTACACGGAGAATATTTACGTTTTCAGTTCTGTTACAGGTTCAAAGAATTTGTATTTATTCCCCTGTTTTATTGAGAAATACACCCTCCTCCTAGAAGCAATAACAAAATAACAAGAAATAAAAACAGACAAAAAGAACCGTATAAATAAACGAAATCAATTATCGTTTATCAAACTTCTAAGTTATATGTACTTATTTCTCCGTTTGACATCGCCTAATCAAAACTTTCTTCAGAACCTGTTTTCTAGAGCATTTAGTAAGCTTTCGAATGGTAACCTTTCGCTTCCCAAGATTTTCAACCGTTTTCGAGATATTAAGAAATTATACGAAGTTCCCAAAACTTTTTATTATTTCTGACAACAGAAAATTGGTCTCATTTTACCTATCCTGTTTTACACACACATACATTTTCCTTACAAATACAACATAAGAAATTACAAAAATAAAAAGCAATAAAAAACCAAGGGAAAGAGACAAAAATTACAAAAAGAACGACAAAAACCCGTTCATAAGAACAAAACAGACGTATTTGAAGTTTTAAGCACTTATTTCTCCGATTGACATAACCTAATCAAAAATAGTTTTAGAATTATTTTTGTAGAGAATTTAGTAAGCTTTCAAATAGTTTCAATCCACTTACCACGATTTCCCAACCGTGTTCGAGATATTAATGAAAGTATACTAAGTTTCCAAAACTTTTCATGTCTGTTCATAAAATATTTTATTCTAACCCTTCCTTAACTCCAAACGTAACATAACTTTCAACATATTAGTTTTAATGAAAGTAGAACATGCAGATAATGTTTCAACTGAATCATTATCTGCTATTCTAAGTACCCAAACCAAAAACGGTATTCAAAAACTATTTTTCCAATTTTCTCGACAACGGTTAAAGCTATCGCCTTGAAAATGGTTTCATTCGTTTTCCTAGCCCAAGAAGCCTATAAAACGAGTACTTACGAGCTTATGAACTCAAAAACGTAAGCGTTACGATTTTTTATGCGCGAATTTCGCCCCAAACGCCATCTTCCAGTGGGCGGATTTTGCTGGTTAACGAACTTGACCTTTCAAATTGGACGAGAGATTTTTGTACCAAATTTCATCAAAATCGGACCATTCGTCTTCTACCTAGAGAGCGAACAGACAAATATATAAATATATACATATATATATATATATATATATATATACAAATTTGAACCACCGTTATTTTCGGTTTCTAGGGGTTCTGAAACGCGAAATTTTCTAGTCGGCACTTCCGGATTGTTTCATTGTATCAACCTTATAAGCGGGGTTCCTCCCTATGGGGGAGGGAGGAACCGCGCTAAAAGTTTCGTTTTAAGGAGTAAAAATATCGGGCGATAAGGATTAAACATCCATTCCTTGTTGAATTAGGAAGATTGGGGAAATATTTCAAAACATTTTCCACGAGTATAGCAAAATGCAGCTGCAAGTTCTAAGATATATTTGCTCAAACCTTGAAGTGAAGCAGAAGTAATTAAGCGAGCCATTATGGCCTGATCGACCCGTTTGTATTATGAAGAGGTATTTGTCTAAGTGTGTGGGTGTTGAAGTGTCGGTGTGCGGATGACTCGAGGTAGAAGGATTTCAAGCCCGCTGATTGGTTCTGGTCTCCTTGAATCCCTCGGACTAATGACTTGTGGACTGAAGGTTCAGGAGTAGATAGGTCAGTTGCAGCGTGGGAGGTGGGAGATGGAACGCCACCGTGAAGAGTGGGAGGTGAGATGCCGGCCTTCTGACCCGGTCGGAAGGAGTGGGGATCAGTCGGTTCAGCCAGTCGGTGCGAGTCTGTCGTCCCGTTAGGCATGTTGGACTATATCGCCACGTTGGGTCTGTCGTGCATACTCTCCTACAAAAGGAGGAGGAAGATCAAGAAGGAACTGGCCAGGAAGAAGGCTGCTGCGGTTCAGGATGGTGCAGGAAACGCCAAGGTATGTCGGTGCATTCTCTTATCATCAAAAGTGCATTGATAACGTGTTTTGCATTCCCTAGGGAGCTGTTATTGTTAAAACCCATGATAACCTTCTGTGAACGATTATCACGTGAACTGATGGTCACATTCTCATATTTCCACGAAACACGGCACATGGGAGTATATAATGGGCGGGCTGCAGCCCCCCTCCTCCCGAAATTTTGTTTTGGTGAGAACATTTCATGTAAAAAAAAACCTATAACAACGAAAAATGCCTTCTACATTTACCCTGGTCTACTTGGTGTCCAGAAGACCTTAAAAATCACCTTTTTACGCTAAAATATATAAATTTTTCCCTAGTCCCCAAATACCTAAGTGCTCCCAGCACCCGAAATTATTTTCTTTATACGTTAGTGACTCAGCAAAATGAACGCATTTATTTGTTACGAAGGAATATAGCCATGGAGGTGGTCAAGACATCATTTTTGAACGATTTCTTCTTTATATGGATATAACTTTTTTTTGGCGCGAAACTCTCCAAATAGCATACCCACATCAAACGATTGAACGAGTTACTTAACCAGCAAAATCGGTGGATTAGGGTACGTGGTCCTACGTTCACATCTTATTAATATCCCTCTAATGGTCAAAATGTTTGTTATAATGCAAGGAAACTTGGCGTACATCGTGGGTATCTAAAGAGGAATGTGTGGTTGTAAAAACCAACTAACTCTAACTATGAGGAATAGTGGTTTACGTCAGAACCAAATTTTTGATTTCCCCATAACTGCCGTAATTTTTATTCTCTTCCAACTCTGTAGACTATCATACCCAACTAACGAGGAACACGTGTTCTAATATAAAACAAAACATATTTTGGTACTCCTCAACAAAAATAAATTATAAATTAATAATGGATTCAGTTGTTCATTACAAAAATAAAATATGAAATTCCTTTATATTAGTTCGTATTTGTATTTGTTATTTTCAGTCTTCAGGAATAGCGCATAAAATAATCACCTTACTAGGGAGAGTGCTTGGTTATGCAGTTCTTGCGTGACGGACTGTTGTAGTAACTATCTTTGTTTTGTGGATACTGGACTTGGGAATATACTTCATGTATACAAGACAGCTTGACTAATATATATATATATATATATATATATATATATATATATATATATTTTATATGCTATCGCTATTTTGTGTTTCTATATTTTTGTTCTAAATACGCTGCCTTATGTCCGATTGTAGTGATTATTTTTTGGCGAAGTTACCTAATCTAACTTAATATCAGCGAGGATATCGGTGAAATTAAACATTCAAATCCTCATTAGACATGGAAAAACTCAAAATCTATTTTCAAATCAATCAAAAATTATATTATTTCAATTAATGTCATTTTTGAATAAAGATAAATTTTCGTTTTATGAAGATGTGAGTCTGATTCATAGGCGTATATAAGGGGGGGGGTGCACCCCCCCCCCCCCCCGAAATTAAGATTTGATCGGTAAGAATTTTATAAAACCCTTAAAAATAAATTAAATAAGATCATTTAGTTCATAAAAAAATATTCTATTTCGAGTGTAATAGCGTTTTCGTTCGCTAAAACTCTTCCAAGATCTAAATACTTAGTATTCCATACACCGGAAATGGTCTCAGCACCCCCCCCCCCGAAATTTTTCCAGCCCTCTCCGAAATTATTTCCTATATACGCCCATGCTCTGATTTTTTCCAAGTCTAATCAGGATCTGAATGTTCAATTTCAACGAAATCCGTGCTGATATTAAGTTAGTGTTCAATTCATTTCGTGAATTATTTACAAGTAATTTAATAAGCAGGGCAAACAAAAATCTGACTAGACACAGTTGTTCTAAATTTTATTATATAAGCTTTCATTATAGAAAAAAAAAAAAAAAAAAAAAAAAAAAAAAAAAAAAAAAAAAAAAAAAAAAAAAAAAATGCATTGAAATCGGTTAAGATTTAGACGCTGTAGCATTTTTTTGAAACACGAAATGTCGTTTGACCCTACTGTGCGTGCCGCGCATTGGCATACAGACGTTTTGTGTCAGGCTATGAATAGGTTACCACCTTTCTTAAAGATCCATAGTGTAGCAGGGAATTTTTCCTGCTTTTTTTAACTTTTGTGACTTTTTTTTTAATATTTTTTATAGTTTTAACAATATTGCACATCTGATAATCGCTCACAATCGATCTGCACATTTTGTGTTTCTTGGCAAAGACTCTCATTCAGAACTATTTTCACAAAGCTACAAAAACCTGAACACACCAACACTACAGATTGCTGGGAAATAGTCGGGATTCGGTTAAGATCAAAATCCGATATTAGTAAAAATCCATATTTCGAACGTTTTGTCATGCCTCTTCAACAAAAAGTGCCTTCTTAATCAAAAAAATGCCTAAGGGAAGAATGAAAACCAAAGAGATAGATAGATAGATATGGAGTTTGGGGCTCTACAACTAGGTTATTTGCGCCTTCCAATATGTTGGTTCCAAAAGGTTTGGGTTCTTCTATAAATATTTGCTTTAGGTATTTAATTAAATTTTGAGACGTCTGTGAGTTTGTGGGATAGGTGTAGTTCTTTGCCTGTGTGTAATGGTGTTATGCTTTGTCTAGTTACAACAAAAACCAAAGAGAGGAATTAGGTGACCATGGTGAGTATACCTATATTTCCGTTATGGTCTTTTAAGTGGTATCTTTCGTTTTCTTCCATATCCTAGGCATTCGTTGCTGAACAAGGCAAAGAGCATGCCGGAACGTTCTTAATCTGATTAAAGTTCCTTGCCGAATCGCAACTATTCTCTGACTCATGGGCGTATATAGGAAATAATTTGGGGGGGGGGGGGCTGGGACCATTTCCGGGGTATGGAAAAATAACAATTTAGAACTTGGAATAGTCAACTAAAACGCTATTACACCTAAAATAGAATACTTTTTATGAGCTAAGTGATCTTATTTAATTCATTTTGAAGGGTTTAATGACACATTTTTACTATCAAACCAAAATTTCGGGCTGCAGCCCCCCCTCTTATATATGCCCATGCCCTAACTACTTATCAGTTCCACTACTAACTATCAGCACCTCATTATAGATTCCAGTTCAAGTCATGAAGAAACGAAAATAGAAAAACGCTAAAAAAATTGGGTAACATGTAATTTCATAAAAAATTATCCAGCATGATTTTTTTACGAAAGTGAAATAAAAAAAATCAATATATGTTGCGTGTATCATTTTGAAATATCCTCACAATATTCCATGACAAAATTAATCCCGTAAGAACCTGTCGTATTTTACACGGCTTCAGGATTAAATGATCCCGTTTTTATCTTAATCCTATTTTCTGTTTTAATCCTCTCTCCGCTGCTAATCTTGCGCGGATTTTGGTGTTTTTTTTTTTAACACAATTTATATACTCTTCTGCTAATCAAACATCAAGTTTGTAATATTTGCTGTTGGCAACAGAGCATTTCTAAAGAAATAGGGAAGTCGAAGAGACGAAATGAGTAAATTCTGTTTACAGTAGGATGTAATTTATTAATTTAAGATCTTGAAATCTGGCCAGTTTTTCCAGATGTTTAAATTATGTTATTATCGAATCTATATATATATATATATATATATATATATATATATATATATATATATATTTTGTTTTAAATTGCATCGCTGGGTATCACATGTATGTATGGAACGGCTTCTTTCTCCAGCGGTGTCGCTCCTCTCTCCATCGCAATATTTCGTCCGGTTCATCTCCGACTTCTTCAGGCTGCTATGTGTCGTCCTCGGTGGTTTTAATTCCCTTGATAACCACCGAGGACGACACAGCAGCCTGAAGAAGTCGGAGATGAACCCGACGAAATATTGCGATGGAGAGAGGAGCGACACCGCTGGAGAAAGAAGCCGTTCCATACATACATATATATATATATATATATATATATATATATATATATATATATATTGATTAAAAACCTACCAACTAGTCGATATGCTCTTATAAAGGTTTAGGTGCAATATATATATATATATATATATATATATATATATATATATATATATATATATATATATATATATATATTGCACCTACACCTTTATAAGAGCTTATCGACTAGTTGGTAGGTTTTTAATCAAAATAATTATTATTATGAATTTAGAATTTTATTTGAGCATTTAATTCTATTCTATTTACCAATTTAATTCCTTCTGGTGGCTTGAAAAGCTAATTGTTCTTTTATCCCCCCTCCCAAAAACAGATATACAAATTACGGTTTTATCCATGAACGCTATTGGATATTCATCAGATGTCTTCAATTAACATTGTATAACTTTAAGTCTACATTTTATTCACACACTCTCTGTCATCTTTTAACTTTTCATTATTGTCATGTGGTACTTTTAGTTTGTATCGTATTTTACTGTACTGTCTTATATCTAGTCAATTTTCACTTACCATGATTCATTTATAGATACCTACGAAATTTACAGAGATCTCATAGCGTTTCAAGACTATTAATATAATATTTGTTTTCGAATACTTCCTCAACTCCAAATATAACAAAAATTTAAACATCTTAGTTTAGATCAATTTTAAACATGTAGAAACTATTCGTATCCCCTTTTCTCGAATACGGTTACAGATATCACCTTGAAAATGGTTTCATTCGTTTCCCTACGGTAGGAAACCTATTGCAGAGTACCTGCAAGCGTATTAATTCTAAAGCATAGGCCTTACGATTTTTTTCCGGCGAATTTTTCCCTAAAAACATGTCCCGGTGGACGAATTCTACTGATCAACAAACTTTGAAATTAGACGAAAAATTGTTGTAGCAAATTTCATCAAAATCGGACCATTTTTGAGGATGTGGGAGAGCGAACAGACAAATATGTACTCGTGTTTGTATATATATATATATATATATATATATATATATATATAAACACAAAAATGTTAACTACCGCTATTTTCGTGATATGGGTTATGATACGTGAAATTTTCTAGTTGGCACTTGCAAAATGTGTCGCCCTCAAAAGCGGGTTTTTCCCCTATGGAGGGAGGAAAGAACCGGGCTAGAACAACTTTCTATGCATTTATATAGATAATTGGTACAAGCCTATTGTTCCACCATGCCGGCCGATGCCGTGCTGAGAAACGTGCTGTGTTTACGCTACTCCAGCGTGATGGACTTTTGTTGTATTATGCATCGGAGTACGTGACTGGACTCCAGGAGCAAGGTTTAGGGATTATTGGCCTGCCTCTCCATCGAACTGGGTCATGAATTGGATATCAACCTTTATAAACGACCTTAAGGATCCCATCCTATTGGGACGAAAACACAAAATGACCTCGTCTCGATGCAGCAATCAGAAGTGCTGACGAGAAGTGATGACGTTTTATAATTCGGAGGTCACGAAAAAAATCTAGATGTATATATATATATATATATATATAACATATATATATATATATATATATATATACATATATATATATATATATATATATATATATATATATATATATATATATATACATCTAGATTTTTTTCGTGACCTCCGAATTATAAAACGTCATCACATCTCGTGATATATATATATATATATATATATATATATATATATATATATATATATATGTATATGTAGATCCTAAGTTGAAAACTAAGATATTCTAGGTAGTTGGTAA
Organism: Gonocerus acuteangulatus; assembly: GCA_946811695.1. Taxonomy (NCBI): domain Eukaryota; kingdom Metazoa; phylum Arthropoda; class Insecta; order Hemiptera; family Coreidae; genus Gonocerus; species Gonocerus acuteangulatus. Next base: position 14,237,872 of record OX328124.1, on the reverse strand, counting down.
CAGCTTATTCAGTCTTCACTTATTTTGTATTACATTTTTGTTGTGGAAACGTTTCGGCTATAAGCCATTTTCAATCCAATTGTCTGTATGATCTTGCATTATTTTTTTATAAATCTCAGATTATGTGCTTGTAAATTTGATATTATTTAGTTTGAGGAGGAAATTTCATTTTTTTTTAAATTGTATGGTACGTGTCTATTATTACATGGATGATATTATTATTTTTTTTTTTTTTTTTTTACGGCGCATCTATATCTTGGCCATTAGCGCCGGGCTATCTATAGGTCGCCACCCTTTTATAATGCCAACAGCACGTGGTCGGTCACCCATTCAGGTACTGACCACGCCCGACGTTACTTAACTTCGTTGATCTACGGGTACCGGTGTATTCAACGTGGCTACGTCCGTTGGCTGATATTATAATTATCTCAATTATTGCATATGTTATGATTTTCGTAAACTCGGATATACATACATATATATATATATATATATATATATATATATATATATATATATATATATATATATATATACAGTAAAACCTCGATTAACCGGATCAACTGGGGCCGGGGCCGATCCGAGTTAACGAAAATCCGTGTTATCCAAAGAATATCGAAAAGACGGACAAAAAGCGAAATAAATCACCGAAATATTTTTAATAGAGTTTAGAAATCATTATCGACACACTTTAACCTAAAAACACATACACTGGACCCAAGACACCTACATCTAGTCTGTAGTAAAAAAGGTAGTGAAATTCTGCTGTCTCAGTTTTACGCATCGGTTACGAGCAGGACGATCTCGCAAGGGCTTTAAAATTAGTAGATCATTTAGCAATGTTTCTTCGGCTTGACTCTCTAAATACACCATCAATTTCTTAATGTTTGCAACTACTTCAGCGTGGGCCATAACCACCATAAACTGTCTTTAGAAATCATCTTGAAACAAAAATCTTCAATGAATTATTTCTTCTTTTTCCAATGAGATACGGTCGATGTTACTACTCTAAACTCTGCAGCAATGTTCTTTAACGATTCTCCCTTATCAATTTTTGTCAATGCTATAATTAGCAGCGTCCTAACCTATATTTAATCTAAACATCTTCGTACATCATGGACATACCCTCGATAAGGACCTAAGATCAATAGAATGCCTATATCGGGAGTGATGACCGATAGGTCTGCTTTTAGCACAATGTTTACAGATGGAACGTGTTGAAACATTGATAGCATTCCATTCCTATTTCAATAGGACATCTCGAGGCAATGGACTCATTGTCGTGACAATAGTAATGAGTGTCTATTGACAGAATCAAAAACAATAAACAACAATTTTGCTTTTTTAGCGCGGTTCCTCCCTCCCCCATAGGGAGGAACCCCGCTTATAGGGTTGATACAATGAAACAATCCGGAAGTGCCGACTAGAAAATTTCGCGTTTCAGAACCCCTAGAGACCGAAAATAACGGTGGTTAAAATTTGTATATATATATGTATATATTTATTTATATATATATATATATATATATATATATATATATATATATATATATATATATTTTTCTGTTCGCTCATTTCTGGCTTCCCTGATGGTCCGATTTTGATGAAATTTGGTACAAAAATCCGTCGTCCAATTTGAAAGGTCAAGTTCGTTAACCAGCAGAATCCGCCCACTGGAAGATGGCATTTGGGGCGAAATTCGCGCAAAAAAAATCGTAACGCTTACGTTTTTGAGTTCATAAGCTTGTAAGTACTCGTTTTATAGGCTTCTTGGGCTAGGAAAACGAATGAAACCATTTTCAAGGCGATAGCTTTAACCGTTTTCGAGAAAATTGGAAAAATAATTTTTGAATACCGTTTTTGGTTTGGGTACTTAGAATCATGGGATTCAGTTGAAACATTTTCTGCATGTTCTACATTCATCAAAACTAATATGTTGAAATTATGGTTACGTTTGGAGTTAAGGAAGGGTTAGAATAAAATATTTTATTAACAGACATAAAACGTTTTGGTAACTTTGTATACTATCCTTAATATCTCGAAAAAGGTTGAGAATCTTGGTAAACGGACGAATACCATTAGAAAGCTTACGAAATGCTCTACAAAAAAGGTTCTGATGAAAGTTTTGATTAGACGATGTCAATCGGAGAAATAAGAGCTTAAAACTTTAAAGTAATTGATTTTGCTTATTCGAACTGTTCTTTTTGTCTGTTTTTTATTCCTTATTATTTTTTAATTGCTTATAGTTGGATAATGTATTTGATAATAAATCAGGTTAAGAAAAATAAGAAAAACAATTTAATCTTAGAGATATGGACTATATGGAGATATAGCTTTTTAACTGCCTAGCGGGGTCCTTCCTAGGGCGGGTTGGCCTATCCAGGTAAGATCGTAAATAAGACCTTTCTTGAAAGTAAAGATGGAACTGTCAACTTTGGTCCTCCTCTGCCTCCCGGCACTTTCAACGCTGACGAAGGCTACCAATGAGTAGCTGAAACGTCCTAAATATAGATTTTGTAACAAAAATCGTATTGAGGTTTCTTTAGCCGAATCCCAACCATTCCATCTTTACATATCACCTCGACGGCTAACTATCTAATCTTCATGCTTTCTAGAAATGTGGACCCAAAATAATAACAGCTTCTATTTGAATCATTTTAAATGAGTCTAGAGATAAGAACGGAACCGCGCTAAGATGATGCAGTTCCTGCGAGTCGGACTTTTTTTTTTCTTAGGTCGCACAGTGGTTCCCGTAGGGAAAAATAACAAACTGAAAGTGTTCAATCTCCCTTGAACTAACCTTTTTTTTATACCTAATTACTTGTAGAATTGTCCTTCCATCCTAATCCCAGAGCACAAACACTTTCCTCCCAAACCCACCCAAAAAACCCGCCTATAAGGCTCAAGAGACATTGGCCTCGTGACCAGCTAACTGACTGAAGGAGAAAAAATATATTCCAAACTAGGAAGTGCCAATATTGATTGGATCCTTCCAAAAGTGTTATTATCATTATTATTTCTTATTCATTTTTTTTTCGTATTTACTTATTTATTATTCAGTTATTTTCATTTATTTTATTATCATTATTATTTAGTTACTTATCTTTAAAATATATATTTTTTTAACTTTGTCATTCGTATTAATCAATTTCTGTATATATTATTAATTATATTTGTGAGTAAACTTAACTAATGTTCTTAAAAAATGTACAGATGTTAAATCAACGTATTATTAAAAAAAAAAAAGTCCGTCACGCAGGAGCTGCATAACTAATTACTTTCCTCAGAATTTGGGTAGTGTAGACTGCATTACTGAATAATTTGCTGTAAATAACCTATAAATGAAAACATAAATTGTTCTACTCTTTTGCATTTTTTATGAGCAGCTGTTTCAATTATTAATTTCCTTTCAGAGTTTTGTTTATGAGTGGTACTACACTACGCACTAAATACTCAAAGCTTCACATTTTGATCTATTGATCTTGATGAGTTTCGCGAACCTACGTTTGGCGGAAGAATTCAATTCAAAAATAGTACAATGTAACACCTCCCCCCCCCCTTCCGATAGAACGATTTAGTTCATTTTCATATCACTTCATTCTTATCAGATAGCCAGGACGTATAAAGAGTTTCGTAATAATACAACAGAAATTACGACCGGTACAAGGAAATTAGTAATGTCTGTCCGGAGTAAACCCTCCCTTCTAGTCAACCGATTTAGTTTATTTTTATAACAAACTTTTCTCTTAAGTTGACCACAACGAATACCGAGTTTCGGCTGGTATTGGCAAATAACTACTTTGGCTCCGGAGTAAACCCCCCCCTCCACATGGACCGATTTTGTTGGTTAACGAACTCGTTCAATCGTTTGATATTAGAATACTACATTCCAAGTTTCATGGCAAAAAAACAAAAAATCTGGCCTATATCGTGTTAACGGACACATATATCACATATATAACTATATATGCATATATATATATATATATATATATATATATATATATATATATATATATATATATATATATATATAAATTTGAACGGGGGTTATTTTCGGTGTCTACTAGGTAGGATCGATAAAGATTCGAAGAAATTTTTTAAAAATTCCTTCGGAGGAAAGTGCTAAAAATAAAAATACTTGTAGAATTCTGCTCTAATATTGCTTTTCCACGTCATTACTAGTTCTCACCACAAAACACCTTTTTGTTGATCGTTTTCTCACCGAGTAGAAATCTCACAGTTTTTAGTGAAAAGTAAAACTATATTTTATACTTGTAATTTAATTCCTGAAAAATTGGTTTATGTAGGATGTCTCATGTATCTATCTGGAATAAAAATAATATCTAAAAGGGTCAATGTTAAAGCAAAATATTCTTTTCCTCAATATCTAAGGGTAGGCGCAGAGTGAAGAGGTAGAGTTAGAGGTAGAGGGAAGAGGTAGAGGTAGAGGTAGAGTTAGAGTGAAGAGGTAGAGGGAAGAGGCAGAGGTAGAGGTAGAGGTAGAGGTAGAGTTAGAGTGAAGAGGTAGAGTGAAGAGGCAGAGGTAGAGGTAGAGGTAGAGGTAGAGGCAGAGTGAAGAGGTAGAGGGAAGAGGTAGAGGTAGAGGTAGTGGGAAGAGGTAGAGGTAGTGGGAAGAGGTAGAGGTAGAGGTAGAGTGAAGAGGTAGAGGTAGAGGTAGAGGCAGAGTGAAGAGGTAGTGGTAGAGGTAGAGGGAAGAGGTAGAGGTAGAGATAGAGGGAAGAGGTAGAGGTAGAGGTAGAGGTAGAGGTAGAGGTAGAGGTAGAGTGAAGAGGTAGAGGTAGAGGTAGAGTGAAGAGGTAGAGGTAGAGGTTTTGATAGAGGGAGGGTCGCATAGTGAAGAGAGATACCGCGCTGCTTTTCCAGTTTCACATGATTTGAGAGTGAGTCTTCAAGTGTGTTGCTAGAAGAGAGGTTGTTAGGATAGTTAATTTTTTTACAATATTAAGTGACAGTAGTGAAGATAGTGATAACATGCCGACAGCGCGTAAATGGTGGATAATTAATGCACCGCGATAATTAAATCTTCTTTCATTTCACTACCGTTAATAGTTATTCACAATCCTAAAATACTAATCTCAATTTTTCTAGAGTGAAAATACTACACAAACGACCACACGTGCAGCAGAGGGCGGAATGGGATAGTAGAAGACCTGAAAGAACCAATCACGGAGAAGCCACGTCATAGACCGCTTGAAAAGACAAACAATTTTGTCTTTAAAAGTGGGCGGGAAAGACCTCCAGGAGGCCCGCGCGGTTCGCCTCTACCTCTACCTCTTCACTATGCGAGCTCCCATTACAAACAATGTGTTTCTGTTACATAGAGGTACCTCTACCTCTACTTCTTCCCTCTACCTCTACCTCTTCACTATGCGCGTACCCTTAGAATGGGAAGACATTTGCCCTTTTAACAATTAATGTTTATCCCATCCTGAGGTCACTCATGCAGTTCATTCAAATTTCAGTGGTTTGTAGATTGATACATTTTTGTTCCAAGGTACAAATATGTAGGTTTTAAAAGTACTTCTTTTTTTTTTTTTTTGCCAAAATGTACCATGTACTTGATGCATTCAGGTTGTGAAGATATTCTTAATTAAACTGATTTTATTTTGAGTAGGAAATGCGCTACTTAGCTATGGGCTCCGCTTAGTTTTACCCCCATGGCAGAACTACGTGCGACATTGTCGCAGAAAGACGACAAGGGCTGCAGAAAGATCAGCCTCACCGACCGGTTGTTTTTTAAATAGTTGCTGCAGAATAAAATTATATTTTGCAGAAAAATTTTCTGTAGAAATTCAAAAAAATTATTTCTGCAATATTATTGAATTTACTTTAATTATATTTCAAGCACTTATTTATTTCCGATTCTTCTTCAAGATTGTCTCGCTCGCGGTTCATATTACACGCAACTTGAACCGCATGGGGCTGCATAATATTTTTGGGTTTTTCAAACTCCGTTGCAGACAGATTAAGAAGGTTCTGCTTTGGGGGTTTTATCTAAAAAATTCTCATTTTCTAAAAAATTTCATCGCCCTGCTCGGCCGTATTTGTGCACAGCTTAATAAAATGAATGTGCCAATTAGCGATGCAATTATTTTACTTTCTGCAAAGAGTTGTTCAAAATATATTTTAGTCTACTAACCTTAAAAAATACACAAAAAATATTAAAAACGACAAAATCTAGGCATACAACCAGACATGTACGAAGTACTTACCAGTGTTGGGCAAAAAGTATTCAGAATAATGAATAACGATTAATGAATAAATGTATTATTTTATTCATGAATGAAGAATAATTACATTCATTCATCATTCGTTATTCTGTGAATGAATTTTATGTTTTTATCACAAATTATTCGAATGATCAATCAGAATAAACATATTTTAGTGAATAATGGTAGATTTATTTAGATGTTGGCAGCCAGAAATATGTATATATATGAGTGTTTAAGTAAGATTAATCAGTAGACCATCTAGAAATAAGTAATAACGAATGGTGAATAATGAATGATGAATAACGAATAATTCTGTGAATAATTCATGATGTACCGTGCAAATAAGATTATTCAGTGAATTATTTATCATTCACTAAAATTTTATTCGAATAATCATTCTAATAATTTATTCGAATAATCATTCTAATAATAATTTATTCGAATAATGCCCAACACTAGTACTTACTGGCAGCAGTGAATATATTGCTCACATTACACATTTTGTTTCCACTTCAAATTCATCATTAAAACTTTATTTGACATGAGGCGATGATTTTCAAAATTGGTTATGTCCATTATGTCATCAAATTAATTATTTTTTTTTTCTAAAATATTTTTTATTTCCTAGCAGGAAAAACTTTTATTTTTTGGAAAAATCATTAATTCTAATCAGAAATAAGGAAATGAATGTTAGTGTGGCCTCGTAAATATTTAATTTCCTAAAGGAATTAAGATTGGACGTGTTTTGTGTCCCCTGAATAGTTTTACGATTTGTCTTACATCATTAAAATTGATGTTAAAACTTTGTTGTTGTATTCAAAGAAATAAAATAACATAAGGAAGGTATCATGTTACAAAAAAACATGTTTTATCAATTGCCATAAGCATTTGTAGCGATTGGTTCCAATACTTTCTAGTAGGGATGGGCGATAGTCGATAGTTCAGCACTATCGATAGGCCGATACTTTCGGCTACAAAATATCGATAGTTATTCGATAGTGGCCATCCCTATTCCCTACATACCTGTCCAATGAAGAATTTAATATTATTGAATTGGATTATCTATTACCTGCAGGATTAGGTATATTTATAAGATTAGACAAAGGTTTAAAACGAAAAACGAATTTATCTAAATTTCTAAAAAGTATTTACAAAGATAAAAATATCAAGAGGCACAAAAAAGTGCAATTATTTCAAACTTTTATAGTTGTGCTCCTTGAGGCACATATAACCAGAAATGAAAAACAACATTTCCGCTTTTCTTTGGCTCAGTCAGTTCCGCTGCTGAGAAATGATTTTTCCAGTGGCTGAAAACAAATGTTCTGAGGCTACTGACGAACCTGGAACACAAAGTTATTTTCTGGCTACATTATGTAGTTGGTTGTATTCACCAGACGGTTATTTCCTGGCTACATTATGTAGTTGGTTGTTTTCACCAGACGGTTATTTCCTGGCTACATTATGTAGTTGGTTGTATTCACCAGACGGTTATTTCCTGGCTGCATTATGTAGTTGGTTGTATTCACCAGACGGTTATTTCCTGGCTACATTATGTAGTTGGTTGTATTCACCAGACGGTTATTTTTTACTATTTAATTCACCAGACGTGTCAGTATTTAATACAACAGTCCTCTAAATGCCGAGAACCTCAATTCTAAAAAAAAAAAAAAAAGTAATAACTCTATCGATAGTTCATGACTATCGATAGCTCCCACCGATAAACATAAACTATCGATATATCGATAGTAATTATCGATATATCGCCCATCCCTACTTTCTAGTGATGAGAGCACTTTAAACACAGACACACACCCATCACTAGATATATTACAACTCTGTATTATTATTGACTATCCACCAGTGAGATATAATAATGTCTTTCTAAACCACATAACGGAATGATAAACGCTCTGTCATCCTCGAAAAATATTCCGACGATAAGACGTGACACAGTAATGACCTCACCGGCGCCACTATTATCTATTTGGTGATATGACGTGTATTATTGTAGCATTTTACATGATCGTAAAACATTACTTATGTATACCAGAATGTTGTAAACTTGCATGGTGAGTTATTTTTTGTTTTAAATGCTTTTAGCACTTTCATCCGAAGGAAAGTATCTATTGAGGTTGCACTCATGACGGAATTTTTGAAAAATTTCTTCGAATTTTTATCGATCCTACCTAGTAGACTCCGAAAATGACCCCAGTTCAAATTTATATATATATATATATAAATGGAGATAGTTAGCCGCTGTAGTCATAACTATAAAGGCCACCGGTGTAGCTGCTGTCGTTCATACTTCCAACCATGGTTACCTAAGTTGTCCTCGAGGTCTTCCTCCCTCCCCCCCTAGGCATTCTCTAGTGGTATGTATCTATATATTAATTGTTATAAATTGTATTCACTTATAAAATAGATTTTGTTTTTCACTACATAAAAAATGTTCGTTGTTTTTACTGTTTAATTTTTTTTTGTACTGTTTTTACTAACAAGTTCTACATGCTGTTTTCTTTCCAACTACCGTATTTTCATTGTTTTTTAAAAATAAGATTGGTTAAAATGTATTGTATTGATATATATACTCCGCTCATTTCTGCCTGTCTTTTACTTACTACTTGTACATTTTCTTTACTTATAAGTTGTATATATTTTTTAGCTGAAGAAGGCTGCCATTGTTGCAGTCGAAACGTCCAAAATACAGATTTCTTTTTGAAAGTCTGACGTTTTTCTCCTAGCCGAATCCCAACTATACCTGTCTTCGTATATATATATATATATATATATATATATATATATATATATATAAATATATGTATGTGTGTGTGTGTGTGTGTGTGTCCGTTAACACGATACCGGCCAGAGTTTTTGTTTCTTCCCCACGAAACTTGGTATGTAGTATTCCCCAATCAAACAATTGAACGAGTTCGTTAACCAACAAAATCAGTCCATCCGGAGTAGACATGCGCGCCGCGCCGGCGCCGCTACGCCACGCCGGGTTTAGACCCTGCCGCCGAGCCTATTCAGTCGGCGCGCCGAGGGGAGGAAATCTACTAGTGTACTGCATGGTGACCGGCCGGCGCCATTTTGTGCTTACCTTCTGATCGATTAAACACTTGTGTGTTGTGATTGTTGATTGGAAAATGACAAAGCTTGTATCAGAAAAGCCTAAAATAAAAGAATTTTATCTAAACATACTCGACGATATAAAACTAAAAATACGTCCGACTCTCAGGAACTGCGTCATCTTAGCGCGGTTCCGTTCTTAGCCCTAGTTCTATTTGTAGAGGAATAAATACAGTTTATGGATAGGGTTTGATCTTTCTTTAAAAATATAAGAGAGAAAACTTTATTTAAAACGAAATAAAATGGGCTCCCCAATTAAATTGGGTTGCTAGATACACAGCGTGCTTATCATCCATTCGGAAATAGGGCCAATTTTCAGACTGAAGATGTAAGGGTTTCGAAATAAGTAATAGAGAATAAAGAAGATGAAGACGAAAGAAGGAGATAGTGATGGATGAGAAGGAATTTCCAAATCTCAAACAAAAGGAAGTTTAAGAAGCCACAACAGGAAACTGACAGTATCCTAGGACTCCTCGACAACACAACGTTCGCCCCGTGAAAACACTATTATCATTAAGTGTCTCATTTTCTTGCCTTATATACTAATTTTTATAATTTTTTTTTCGGCGCATCGACGTCTAGGCCGACATCCAGGGTGCAGAAAGGAATGTTCCCAACGAGCCGTGGGATGAGAACATTCCTGCCGCCGCGGCGGCACCGGTGGAAATCGAACCAAAGATGTACCCAAACCGAAAATGAGTTACATAAACATTTGTTATTCACAAACACTTATATCAAAAACTGTTACAGATATCGCTTTAAAAACGGTTTCATTTGTTTTCGCATGTTAATGAATATATTACGCGAGTTTCTGCAAGCATACAAACCCGAATACGTAAGCGTTACGATTTTTTTCGCGGGAAGTTCTCGCCAACACCACTCGGAGGACGGATTCTACTGGTTAACGAACTTGACGTTTCAAATTAGACGATTTTTGTACCAAAGATCTTCAAAATCTGACCATTCTTGAGCCTGTGAAATAGCGGACAAATATATATAAATAAATATATATATATATATATATATATATATATATATATATATATATATATATATATATATATATATATATATATATATATATATATATATATACTGTGATTAAAATTTTAACATCTCCCTTGGGGGTTAAATAAAAATAGCCCACGCCGCGCGCGCCGCCGCCGCTGGCCATTTTAGTCCAGCGCGCCGCCGCCGGAAAATTCAGCCTCGGCGCGCAAGTCTAATCCGGAGAGGGGGCTTACTCCGGAGCCGAAGTAGTTATTTGCCAATACCAGTCGTAATTTTTGTTATATTTCAACGAAACTCGGTATTCGTTCTGTTCAACTAAAGAGAAAAATTTGTTGTAAAAATAAACTAAATCGGTTCATTAGGAGGCGGGGTTTACTCCGGGCCCAAATTACTAATTTGCTCATACCGGTCGTAATTTCTGCTGTATTGTAACGAATACGTCCTGGGTATCTAATAAGAAAGAAGTGTTGTAAAAATGAACTAAATCGGTCTATCGGAAGGGGGGGGGGGATTTTCTTTGTACTATGTTTGAATTAAATTGAAACAGGTGTTATTTATGTTTTTATTTTATTTGTCGATATAGGTTATTTTAAGCAAATTATTTAGGAATGCACTCGACACTACCCAATTCTGAGGAAAGAGCTTAGTTATGCAGCTCCTGCGTGACGGACTTTTTTATTCAGAACTAACCAAAATTTCTAAATCTAGCATTGGATGAATGCAGAATTTACGAAATTATTTTCGAGTTCATATGCCTACAGATGCTTGCTTTAAAGGTTCGTTAACGTAAAAAAACGAATGAACCCATGTTTAAAGCGATCGCTGTTACCGTTTTCGAGAAACATTGAAACACCTACTTTTCCAAACTAATTTTCAGTTTTGGGTGTTCAAAAACGATTAATTCAGTTAAAACTGATTCCAGACGTTTGATATTCATCTAATCTAGGACAAAAATAAATTTTGTTTCCCTTTGGAGTTAAGGAAGTACTAGAAATAAAATATTTCATTAACAGGCATGAAATGTTTTGGGATTTTCTAAAATATTTCGAAAACAGTTGGGAAATCGTGGTATGCGGAAAGTGACCATTCGAAAGCTTAGTCAATTCTGTACAACAAAATCTTTTGATATAATATTCGATGGGTCCATTGTCAATCGAAGAAATAAGTGATTGAAACTTCGAAATTGTTAATTTTATTCTTTTGAACGAGTTTTTAATCTGTTTACCTAACATTTTCGTTGGTGTTTTTTTTTTTTTTTTTCAATTGCATTTAACAGTAAAAGAAGGCAAGAAAATGAGAAACGTATTGGTAATAGTTGTTTCCTAGAGCGAACGTTTAGAATAACGTCAGTTTCCTGTTGTGGCTCCTTAAACTTCCATCTCTTAGAGATATTATTTTATATTTTTAACGAAAGAACAATCCCTACCAACAGCTGCTTTTACTAGTGGCATTAGGTATATGAACGAAAAAGCGCTAAGATGACGCAGTTCTTTCGAACTCCTTCAATTGTTTCATTCGATTTCACACGACAGATTGCCCGAGAACAATATCAATAAGTACACAATTATTAACATTCTAAAAGTTCTACAGTCCGCCAGCGAACAAAAGAACAAGATGGGGCGTGTCTGGAGAGGAGCTAGGCCTACAATGGGTTGGGTGCAGCACATGCGTACTACCTTGTTCTATTGTTTGCGTGCGGACTATAAATTCGCCATTGTGTAATTCCCCGCAGATAGACAGCTGTCCCGTTCTAAAAGCCCAGATCTAGAGCACCTCCGAGGTCGATGAGAACCTAACGGGTCCAACATGACCGACCTAAAGTCATCCTTTAATTAAATGCATCATTAGCTGCATCTTCTAGAAATATATAGGTACGCTACCATTTAGCGCTTTTCTCCCTGTCTATAGGGCGGAAACCCCGCTTATGGTGTCGAAATCATTACACAATCTTGAGGAAGTATTGACTATATATATATATATATATATATTCTACAAAAATGGTCTCATTTTGAAGATATTTAGCACAGGAATACTTTGTCTAAAAAGAAAGTTCAGGTTCTGTAAGAAGCAGGATTGGCCCACCAGGTCACTTTTTTTTTTTTTGTGAAATATAATCGTAACGTTACCTATAACTTCTTACATTCTTTATAAGCAGTTTTGGCCTAGAAAACTTATTTGGTCCGGTTTTGGGTGCTTAAAATTTATGTACTGACACTTGAATTGTTTTTGCACATGATCCACTTTCGTATAAACTAACTTTATGAAATTTTGGTAAAGTTTAGGGAAGCTAAATTATTAAAAACATATTATATTAAAATTAAAAATATTTAATATATATTAATATGTGGGAAACGGCCGGAAAAGAAAAAAAAAATAGACTATTTCAGTCTAAGACTTTATTTTATGTTTTCATTGTTGTTATTTTTATTGATGGGTTTAAGAGAACGCGTACTTACCATCAAATGATTGGTCATTTCCAAAAATCAACATAATCATGTTGCTTAGACCAGCTAAATCTACTGAACAAATCACTATTTTTGAGTGGTTTAGTTGATAGGCTTTTTTGCATTATTTAAATTTTAACGTCCATTTATTATTAACTAGGAATTTTAGGACGGGTTATCTATAGGTTACCACCCTTTTCTAGCCAGGATAGGGCTGATGCCTTTTCTTTTTTCTAGAGAAAAGCCACCACCCCTAGTGAGAATCGAACCCACGACCACCATCGGGTCTCCTTTTTTTTTTTTTTTTTTTTTTCATTAAGAATCAGTAGTTTATTGTATTTTTCTAACAAACTTCAACAATCAATTGAAGGGCTCAGTGCCAAAGATGACAAACCCACAATGAGAAATAACTGAGAAAATCGGCTTTAAAGTTAGGAAGAATCTGAAAAAATATAGTGTTAATGACAGAAATGATTTCAGTTGAACCAATTAAAATCATTTCTGTCACCAACACTAATTTTTTTCACATTCTTCCTAACTTTAAATCCGATTTTCTCAGTTATTTCTAATTGTGAGTTAGTCAACTTTGGCACTGAGCCCTTCAATTAAACTATTAAAAGTTTTATGTGGGCACAATTATGAGCGTTGATCGTTGAAGTCACTTATGAGCGTAAATCTTCAGATGTGTTGGGTTTTTTGTTTCCTCTATTTCCTCCCTATAGTGACCCTGTAGACAGGGAGTTTATTCTGCATGTCCCATGCTTTGCATATATCATACACATTTGCATACATTGCATTTTTGTTTTAGATATACAGATTTTATATACAAAATATTTTTACTTTATTATTAAATTTTAACTTCCATTTATTATTAACTAGCTGTTACCCAGTGTGCCATGCTACACCTACTTTCTGCCTATGACTCTCCCCGTATCAAGATCTACCTGTATACCCAGTTACGTCAAAATCGGTCAAACGGTGTGAATTTGTTTATATCTGTCTATATATTTGTGAAAAAGCCAACAGAGACGAGCACCACATCAATTCATAAAACAGCCGACAGAGGCCAGCAGCACAGCCTGCGAGTAGATAGCTCTTATCAAAGAAAGGCCAGCGCTCCTTAGTTAGACAGTGACTGTTGATATAAAATTGAAATAAACTGCATTACATGATTATATAATGACGTAAAGTCATCAATGAGTTCCAGTTATTCTAATTGTTAAGAACATCAACAAATGAATTTGATACATTATTCAACATGGCTGTCGATTCAAAATGGCCGTCAGAATCTGAATGGTTCAGTGTAGCCATTTTTTCCTGAACAAAACTTTTCACTTTTTGACCAAATTTGGAAATTTGACTATTTTGACCTAGCCTAGGAGATTTCCCGTATCAAGACCTACCTGTGTGCCAAGTTTCGTCAAAATCTATCAATCGGTGTATATTTTTATACATAACAGACAAACAAACAGATACGTGATTTTTATTAATATAGATTACGAGTTTTCGGACGGGTTAACTATAGGTTACCACCCTTTTCTAGAGGGATAGGGCTTGTGCCATTTCTTTTTTCTAAAGAAAAGCCACCGCCCCTAGTGGGAATATTTTTACTTTATATTTTCACAATGAAGATGGAGATAGTTAGCCGTTGCAGAGATACGAAGACAAGGTATGGTTGGGATTCGGCTAGGAGAAAAACGTCTGACTTTCAGGCAAAAATCTGTATTTGGACAACTTAGGTAACCATGGTGGAATGTATGTCCATACATTCCACCATGGTTACCTAAGTTGTCCTCAAGGTCTTCCTCCCTCCCCCCTAGGCATTCTCTAGTGCTGAAGAAGGCTGCCAATTTGCAGCCGAAACGTCCAAATACAGATTTTTTCCTGAAAGTCTGACGTTTTTCTCCTAGCCGAATCCCAACTATACCTTGTCTTCGTTTTATATTTTCACTATTGCTCTCAAGAAGCTCACTAGCCCCTTCAGACCTCAAAGGCCCAGATGGAGAAATTCCCAAGGGGGTGTCAGAACCTTAGATGTTTATCTCCCGTGAAATACTACCTGCCTTGCTGTATAGGTTTCTTATTGTTAGCATTACGACTCGCTAAGGAGTCAGAGGTGTCCTTCAGGCAATATTTCTCTTTGCACCTGGCCTTTTTTAAAAAGGTCTTGGAAAGGCTCTCCATCTCACAACTTTCAGTTGATACTTTAGTTGCCGTTGCAGTGATACGATGACAAGGTATGGTTGGGATTCGGCTAGGAGAAATTTCTCTTAGCCGAATCCCAACCATACCTTGTCTTCGTATCATTCTTGGATGGGTTTCGTGCTAATGATGAGTTTACTATACACCGACTTATGAATGACCACACCAACTTGTCATTGGTCGCTAAGCCAGCTTACTGAGAGTTCTTGTAAACTTCACCTAAGCTTCAGTTTCCGAGTGCGTTTTTCCTCAGAAACCTGTTGTGTAATTGCTGTGATTTGCGGAAGATACTCAGTATCTACACCATGGCACTTGTTCATATTTTTTTACTGGTCCTGACATTCGAACTCAAGACCTCCTCAAATAGGTAATAGTACACCACTAAGTGTCAGTTTACAAGTATTTAAGAATAGAACTTTTGTGAATTAAGGATGATACTACGTGTTCACACTATGCTACATGTGGATATATTGTTGCATCTCCCATTGTTCCAATGTAGGAGCTCCTTAAATAGCGAAAACTGCGCCACTAGCCTATGCTTTAGTTTGCTTGTAAGTTATTCCTCAAAGACCTGTTGTTTAATCGCTGTGATTTGCGGAAGTTACTCAGTATCTACACCATGGCACTTTTTTTTTTTCTACGGCGCATCTACAACTTGGCCAACCATGGCACTTGTTCATATTTTTTTCCGGTAAAAATGCAGTTTCACGCCCTCCAAACCGATTTCTTTCAAATTTTGTACAATAACATATTTTGATGCACAAAACACGAATACGATATAAAAAAACTTCGCATTTAACTAGGGAAAAAGTTATTACGCACTAAAGTTCAATGTTATGCAGGTTATGAGAGGTTAATAGAATTCTATTAATTTTAGCGAGTTGGATTGACTGGGGTTTTGTTATCTTCTTGAGCGAGCGTAGCGAGCGGAAACGCATAGCACGTATGCCCTTAAGCGACAGATGACGACGGGTGAGGATGCCCTTAAAATTAACAATATTTTTGAATAAATGGTTTCTGAACATTTCAAACGAGAGTTCTCTGTTTCCCAATGTTACATATCTGCGCATGCGCGTGTTTAGAAATACGCTGATGACGCCTAGTTTTATAACCTTCCTAACTTTAGTGCTTAATATTATATTCTATCAATTTGAGCGAGTTGGATTGACTGGGGTTTTGTTATCTTCTTGAGCGAGCGTAGCGAGCGGAAACGCATAGCATGTATGCCTTAAAGTCGTCACAAATTTAGTTATTTACATTAGCTCTCATAACCCGCATAACAGTGAACTTAAGTGCTTAATAACTTCTTTCCTAGTTAAATGCGAAGGTTTTTTTTTTTATTGTATTCGTGTTTAGTGCATCAAAATACGTTATTTTTATTTATTTATTTTTTAACGGCGCATCGACATAATTCTTGGCCATTAGCGCCGCAAAATACGTTATTGTACAAAATTTGAAAGAAATCGGTTTGGAGGGCGTGAAACTGCATTTTTACCTTTTTTCCTGCTTCTGACATTCGAACCTCCTCAAACAGTGACTACTAAGCTATTATCGTATGCTCTAGTTTCTGAGTAGTCGTATGCTTTAGTTTCTGCTTTAGTCGTATGCTTTAGTTTCTGCTTTAGTCGTATGCTTTAGTTTCTGAGTAGTCGTATGCTTTAGTTTCTGCTTTAGTCGTATGCTTTAGTTTCTGCTTTAGTCGTATGCTTTAGTTTTCTGATTAAGTTAGTCCCAATGGAACTGTTGTGTAATTGGTGTGAATCGCGGAAGACTATAGACCAATTACAACAAACATTTCGAAAAGCGATACGGGAATCCATTCCTGTCAGCTGCTCCAGCTATACATTCCTTCTTGCTAAGGTCACTAGCCTTCTGTCCAGGGGTTCCTCCATTTGCATTCTGCGCGGTCTCCGTCTCGAGTCATCTCATTAATTAACTAGATAGACGATAGCCAGCAACTCAAATGACCTGCCATGAGTTCGATTCCAGCTAAGAGTAGTGAAAGCTTCGTTCTGAAGTCATCATTATCATTAAAGGCTTGGGCAAACAGGACGCGATCTGCATCGCGGCGAGCAGCGATATCAGACCGAGGTCGGTAGGGGATCTGCTTGTATCACACAGTATTGCATTAGCCCAGTCAAAGGACTATCTGTCGCAGCGAGCAGTCTATCGCTTTGCAGGGCGATACAGTTGTAAAAATTACAGATTTGTCGCGCGATCCGTTTGGGTGAAGAAACTACATTATTCATTGATAATCGTATGTTTTAAGGTTATGTTGTTTAAATATATGAATTCTATATAGTTCATTGTATTCATAGTTCATAGAATTCTAGCTAGTTGACTTTGTATGCTTTATTGAAATTCTATCCAGTTCATTGTATTCATAGTTCATAGTATTCTAGCTAGTTGACTTTATATGCTTTATTGAAATTCTATCTAGTTCATTGTACTCATAGTTCATAGTATTCTAGCTAGTTGACTTTGCATGCTTTATTGAAATTCTATCCAGTTCATTGTATTCATAGTTCATAGTATTCTAGCTAGTTGACTTTGTATGCTTTATTGAAATTATATCTAGTTCATTGTATTCATAGTTCATAGTATTCTAGCTAGTTGACTTTGTATGCTTTATTGAAATTCTATCTAGTTCATTGTATTCATAGTTCATAGTATTCTAGCTAGTTGACTTTGTATGCTTTATTGAAATTCTATCCAGTTCATTGTATCCATAGTTCATAGTATTCTAGCTAGTTGACTTTGTATGCTTTATTGAAATTCTATCCAGTTCATTGTATTCATAGTTCATAGTATTCTAGCTAGTTGACTTTGTATGCTTTATTGAAATTCTATCTAGTTCATTGTATTCATAGTTCATAGTATTCTAGCTAGTTGACTTTGTATGCTTTATTGAAATTCTATCCAGTTCATTGTATTCATAGTTCATAGTATTCTAGCTAGTTGACTTTGTATGCTTTATTGAAATTAACAACAGCATTGCTTACAACGATATCGCGTCCCATGTGATATCTCCATATCGCGTCCCATGTGATATCTCCATATCGCGTCCCATGTGATATCTCCATATCCCAGGCCGCCGCGATACAAATTGCTTCCTTGCCCGAGCCTTTATAGAGATAATAAATTGCAATCACTTCCATGATTAACGACAAAAAAAAAGCTAATAAAAAAACTTGACATGTCTATCAATAAAATATTTTTTTTCGAATACTTCTTTAACTCTAAACATCTTAGTTTAGATGAATTTCAAACATGCAGAAAATATGTCAATTGAATCCCACGATTCTAAGTACCCAAACCGAAAATTAGTTAAAAAAATCATTTTTTTCCCACTTTTCTCAAAAACAGTTTTTCTACGTTAAGGAACCTATAAAACGAGTACCTTCAAGCATATGAACTCGAAAACGAAAGCTTAAGATACTTTTTCGCACGAATCATGCTCCAAAAACCATGTTCCGATGGACGGATTCTGCTGTTTGACGAACTTGCCCTTTCAAATTAGACAAAAGTATTTTGAGCCACATTTCAGCAAATTCGGGTCAATTTTGAGCCTGTGAGAGAGCTAACAGACAAATATATATACAAATTGAAGCAACGTTATTTTCCAGATATATGGGTTCTAAAACTTAAAATTTTCTAGCCGGGACTTGCGTCATGGAGTCAACCTCAAATGCGTGTTTCCTCCCTATTGAGGGTGGGAGGAACCGCGCTAAAAGCAACCCAAAAATAAAACTCCTGTACTTTTTCAAGTGTTGATTTAAACTTGATAAAATTCGAGTGCATTACGTTATCAGCACAATGTATTATCATTTGAAGTGTAATAAGACAATATGTATAAGTTCTTATTGTCCGAGAGCCGGCAACGCACTTTTCATGAAGTGTTTTATGCATCTTGAAATTTTGCTATAATATACATCTTGGATATATAAGAAGGTATATATGTGTTTCCTGGACATACCTTGGAACACCAGGTACTGCGCATAGGGGAAAGGTGCAAAAAAAATATTTCCCAAAAAAAGAGTTTTATTTAGAAGGCAACTATCTTTAATGTAAAATTAAGACAATTTTACAATGAATAATAAATATGGCAGACAGTTTTAAGGGGTATAACATGTAAAAAAAATTATTTTATTTATTTAATAAAATAAATCGCAGCGTGAATAAAGCTCTTCATTTAATATTAAAAATAAAAACTAGGTACATACATTGTTTTTTTTTTTTTTTTTTTAATTTACATTTTAACCCCCTTAAAAGTGCCTGCCTTATTTATTATTAATTTTAAAATTGCCTTAATTTGTGTTTTTTTTTTTCATTAATAATAGTTGGCTTCTGAATAAAACTCTACTTTTGGGCAATATTGTTTTACAGCTTTCCCCTATGCGCAGTACCTGGTGTTCCAAGGTATGTCCAGGAAACACATATTTACCTTCTTATCTACCTAAGAGGTACATTATAGCAAATTTTCTAGGTGCATAAAACACTTCATGAAAAGTACGTTACCAGCTCTCCGACTATTACTTTCTCATACAATTATTATAATGATAAATACTCATTAAATCTCTTGGCTGTGATAAGGATAAGCTTTCTTCCTTATTTGCGAACCAGTTAAAAGTTTTTCCTGTTTTCCTGGGAAATCTCGGAGCAATTCTCACAATGCGGATGATGTAACATCATCAATGCACTGCATTCTCACATGCTCAACCTACACAATCTGCAAGTTCTTTCCTCGGGGAAACCTTCTCACGTTATAACCATCAGTCGATAATGGTCTCATTAATAGTTAACAGGTGTTTTTTTCTATGCGATATAAATGGAGCTTCCTTCTTTCACGGATTAAATTGTTAGCGGTTTTACGTAAGCTGTTAATTGTTAAACCCGGACCCAGGGGGATTCTCGATAAGTGTTATCATTGCATACAGGTGCATTAAAGAATCAGTGTTACTTATTACTGTATACAGGTGGACCGGTACTTACGTATTAGCGTCAAAGCAGGTTAAAGAGTCGGGTCTCACAGAACTGGATCTACGCCGGGTCAGAGAGCTGGATCAAGGAGTCAAATCAGTTTTGGCCAATATGGCGACGGGATTATCAACGATTTGGGTTAACTAGAGTTATGATATAGCGAAAACGCGTAGCACTTATATTAATAGCATAATTGCTATGTGTTTCCGCTCGCTCAAGGTTATATCAAAACTCTAGTCAATCCAACTCGTTGATAATATAGATCAAGGATGGTTTTTCGCTGGATAATGGAATGATAAACAATTTAGCATCGCTTCGAAACAGTAGCTTTTATCCTAGCTATTCTGTTGTCGTTAACTCGCACAAAAACTGAAATCACGAAACAAAAAAAAAAACAACAACAATTGCGTGGGTAAATAAAGCACAAATGAATTGCGTTGAAAAGACAAAGGGAACAAGATGGCTACTATAAACACAATAGAATATGATACCTCTGATAGTGATTGACCAATAGAAATGCGTTATCCATGATCCAGATCTCTGAACGAGACCCGCCTCTTTAACCTGCTTTGACGCTAATACGTAAGTACCTGTGGAACAAATTAGTGTGATAAAAGTTATCACTCTATTTAAGCGTGTTCATGTAAACTGCTATGAAGCGGTCCTGGAAATTCAGCGATTCCTTAAAATATCGATTCCTATGTATGTTTGTCTTTATTTTTTTTAACTATTGAATAGCAAATATTTTTGGATAAAGCAATAAATGATTTCCTAAAATTCCTCTGAGTTTTTTCCCCATAACATTTGAAAGTTGTCTGAATTATCTCTTGTCTTCTTGCCCAAAACGGTTGAATAATTTTCGAATATTTCTAAAATTCCCCTCTGTTTTTTTTTTTGCCGAAACATTTGAAAGTTGTCTGAATTATCTCTAGTATTCTTATAGCCAAAACCTTAGAGCATGTTTCGAATAGTATTCCTAAAAAAAAAAAATTGCCGAAACAGAGGAAGATGGGTTATAGAAAACGTTTAATGATCCAATATTTTGTTTACTGTTTTTATTTTTCTCATTTTAATTTCGTATATTTTCTTTAGCTCAAGGAGGATGCCAATGAGCACGCCGAAAGGATCAAATTACAGATGTTTTCGGCCGTGAGTGTTAAGGCGTGAGCCGTAGGTCGTGGGTTCGATTCCAACTAGGGATGGTGGCTTTTCTTTAGAAAAATAAAATGCATCAGCCCTATCCCTACCTATAGGTAACCCGTCCTAAAATTAGTTAATAGTTAATAATAAATGGGCGATAAGCTTTAAATAATAACCTAGCCGAAATGGCTTCTGAATAAAACTCTTTTTGTGGGCAATATTTTTTTGCACCTTTCCCCTATGTGCAGTAGCTGTTGTTCCACGGTAAGTCTGGCCAACACATATTTACCCTCTTATCTACCCAAGAGGTACATTACAGCAAAATTTCAAGGTGCATAAAACACTTCATGAATCCTGCGGTTATCAGCTCTTGGACTGTTGTGACTTGTCACTTAAACAGAACCTTTTTACACGAAGGTATTAGTGCTACGCTCTTGTAAACTAGGCATAACTCACAGGCTCCATACTGCTCAAACTACTACCAATGATAAATTACGAATTCATTAGAAACTCCAAATGAAAGCAGGTTTTCCCCATGGAGGAAATCCCAGACATTCCGTTCTATTTTCGGATTCCAGCACCGTTTCCCATAAAAGACCAGGATTTTCCCCGTGTTCTTGGGATTGCAGGCCGCATTACTATTAGAAGTGTATTTATGGATGAACTGTACACTATCCTACTAGTGGAGAAGCAACAGCCTTGAATATTTATAACCTCCCGAGTACAGTACTGTAAACAAGTAAGGAAAGTAATTAACCTATTGGAATAAACACACCTTCCATCTATAAGCTATTTACAGCAATCATAACCTACATTTCATAATAACATAATTTACTCAATACTATATTTCACATGATACAAATCTAAAATATCACGAAATATTATTCATTACAAATAATGATCCTGATCTTAGTTTTAGAAATCCGTTATCACTAATTATTCTTATTATAACCAACAAGAATAAAGCAAATAGAATCATGGCAAGTCCTAAAACATTCACATTGGTGTAGTAATAAATTACCAAATCATATTTGAGAAGACCAGAAATTTCCTTTGGCATTACAGTCGGCTTCCTCAGGAGGGAAATAATGCTTGTTGCTATCAGCCAACGAACAATATGTACCACCTGAGGAAGCCGGATATATGGCCGGGAAAAATGTGTGGTTTAAAAGACAGCTGCGCTGGTAAAATACACTTGTATGCCGCGAAGTATGAGCAGATATAAACATGTTAAATTATTCTGTGCATGTTGAATTATTCTCCAGTTAATAACCAATGTGGGGTCTCCCCGTGGTCTAGTGGCTAACGCCTTAGATTCATAAGCGGGAGATGGTGGGTTCGATTCCCACCGGCGACAGGAATTTTCTTATCTCACGGCTCGTTGGGGAAATTCCTCGCCCCGCCCTGGATGTCGGCGCTAATGGCCTAGATGTCGATGCGCCATGAAAAAAAAATTATTCCCTTGATGGCACTGGGTATATATATATATATATATATATATATATATATATATATATATATATATATATATACTAGCTGTTACCCGGCGTGCCATGCTACACCTACTTTCTGCATAAAGAAGAGCCCCAAAATAATTAGAAACCAAAAGAGTATTATTAAAATCTAATAACCCAAACCTTTAACTGTTTCGAACCCGTGACCTCCCAACTTTGAGTCCTAGACGACTTTGACCTAACCTAAAACACCCCCGTATCAAGACATACATTTATGCCAAGTTTGGTGAAAATCAGTCTAACGGAGTAGATTTTTATTAAAAAAAAAAAAAAAAAAAAAAAAAAAAAAAAAAAAAAAAAAAAAAAAAACATAGACTGCAGCTGGTAGACGTTTTTGACTTGGCCTATCACAATCCCCTGATCAAGACCAACCTGTGTGCCCAGTTTGATCAAAACATATAGAAAGGTTATGATTTTATAGGGAACAAACATACAGACAGACAGCTGGTAGAGGTTTTTGACCTAGCTTACGGCACTATCCAGATTAGGATCTACCTGTGTACCGAGTTTAGTCAAAATCGGAAGAACGGCGTGGATTTGTATGAGGTACAAACTTACTGACAGACAGCCGGTAGACGTTTTTGACTTAGCCTACGACACTCCCCAGATTAAGATCTACATGTGTACCGAGTTTAGTCGATATCGGACGAACGGTGTGGATTTGTATAAGGGACAAACATAATCGAACGAACGGTGTGGATTTGTATAAGGGACAAACATACAGACAGACAGTTATAAGACTTTTTGACTTAGCCTACGACACTCCTCAGATTAAGATCTACATGCGTACTGAGTTTAGTCGAAATCGGACGAACGGTGTGGATTTGTATATGGGACGAACATACAGACAGACAGTTATAAGACGTTTTTGACTTAGCCTAAGACACTCCCCAGATTATGACCTACATGTGTACCGAGTTTAGTCAAAATCGGACGAACGGTGTGGAGACGGTATCGAGTTTATTCAAAATCGGACGAACTGTGCGGATTTGTATAAGGCACAAACATACAGACAGACAGCTGGTAGATTTTTTTGACTTAGCCTAGGAGATTTCCCGTATCAAGACCTACCTATCTGCCAAGTTTGGTCCAAATCGGTCAAACGGTGTGGATTTGTATAAGGAACAAACAAACAGAAAAACAGACAGACACGTGATATATATATATATATATATATATATATATATATATATATATATATATATATATATATCATATATGTCGGGTTCAAAACCCGAGTGTGGACTAAAGATTTTATCTTCTAGTGTCGTTGTTCGAGGGTTCGATTTCGGGTCCCAGATCGTCCCTAGGCTAACCCAGCCGTTAATTAAATAATTAATTAATGGGTACCTGCAAAGGGAAAAATCAGGCGGCCGGAGCCTCTGGGCCTTTGTGGCCTGTTTCGGGACTGATTCTAAAATATATATGTTTGTGTGTGTGTTTGTTTCCCAAGGCACGTCTGGTTCTGGCCAGATTATGATAAATTATGATAAATTTTATCTATCTTTCGAAGAAATAGTCTTGATAAGTTGAAGTAATTTATTTAATTTTAACACTTAAAACAAATGTCCACACATAGGTTATGCGTGTAGAAAGAAGAAAGGCATATTTTTAGCTGAGCAGTCTGATGAAATCTGTTGCAATACAGAAGACAATTGATCTATACAACACGAGCGGAAATCGAACAAACATGGTTACTAAAAGTAGACCAAATGAAGAGGAAAGTACAGGCCTGATTGTTTATAAATCCTATTTACCTTCGATCTATAATCCCTGATCGCCAAACACCAGCAGTTTCTAGGTCAGACATCTTCAATATTAGGAAACATTTCACAGTTCTAGTAACAATTACGCTCAAGCTGATTATGCAAAAACTAAAATCGGTGATCATTCAAATCTCTAGTGACTTTTTAAAATCAATTACTGAAAACATGATTTTTAGGGATCTCCCCGTGGTCTAGTGGCTAGCGCATTAGATTCATGAGCGGGAGATGGTTGGTTCGATCCCCACCGGCGCTCAGTGGGACGAATGAGCAATCTAGGAGGAAAAAATTCTGTATTACTTAAATGGACACGGCAACTAGATTCAAATGAACAATAACCACTTAAGATGAACTTATAACATGTTTTAAGGGGCTTTCCAATCAATGCGTAATAAATACACATGTTAACAAGTCAGCAGCTACATATTTGTCTTAGTTAAACAATAGACTTGAAATAAAAGCACTCAACCGACCTGATCCAGGCATGTAAAGTCAATGCACCAAATTTATAACATTCCTTTAGCGCGGTTCCTCCCTCCCTCTATGGGGAGAAACACCGCTTATAAGGTTGACCTCATGACACTATCCAGAAATGACAACTAGAAAGTTTTACGTTTCAGAACCTATAGAACTAAAACATAATGGTGGTTCAAATTATATATATATATATATATATATATATATATATATATATATATATATATATATGTTTGATGTTATTTTTCGTCGCTGGGATAGTATTTTTAGATGGTACGGCATTTTTCTCCAGCGGTGGTACTCCTCCTCACTTCTTCCCGGAATATTTCGATGGATTCATCACCATCTTCTTCAGCCAGGTACTTATTTCTTCCTCGGTGGTAGCCAAGGGAATGACATTTTTCTCGATCTGGGCGCCTTTTCTCCCCTCTAGCCACAGTATCGGCGGACGAATGGTGTTGAAGCTCCCTGGTGTAGTTGGGATTCTGTCCGTTGGCAGCGCTGGAGGAGGAAAAAAAAAAGACGCAATGCCATCAGCGCTGCCAACGGACAGAATCCCAACTTCTAGGAAGAAACAAGTACCTGGCTGAAGAAGATGGAGATGAATCCATCGAAATATTCCGGGAAGAAGTGAGGAGGAGTACCACCGCTGGAGAAAAATGCCGTTCCATCTAAATATATATATATATTGAGATATTTCCTACATATTTTAATTTCATCTAAACGAAGATATTTAAAGTTTGGTTACATTTGGAGTTAAGGAAGTATTGGAGTAAGAAATATCCCCCAAAAAAAACATAAATGTGAAATAGAGGCCAAGTTCCTCCCCCCACAAAGAAACACTCCCTTCCCCAAAAAGCGAGAAATATCTCCTCCTAAAACCCCCCAAAAACGCCTTACCATCCTACACTCCAAAAAAGTAGTATGAGTTGGTGTATTAATTCAAACAAAAATATTTGCCAATACAAGAGGTGATACAAGAAAGAAATGTCCAAGTTCATTACTTGGAAGACCTCATAGTTACTTACTAATAACAGTAAAGACACTTCAACTGACCTTTAAAAACAACAATAAAAATACTTATATCCAGTTACTGAAATATCACTTTCCTCAACCAGGTTTATTCTTAAACTTGGCAATGTTTAGTTTTCTCTCTAAAGATAATTTCGGCACAAAAAAAAAACATTGCCTAGTTTAAGAATATACCTGGTTCAATTATAAATATCTTCCAGCCTCGTGCCATTTCATTTCCATTTTCGCAATTTTTTATTTTAAATGAGTCTTTAATGTAGCTGAAAACGTTGGAATAATATTTATTTAGTGTAGATGGAGATAGTTAGCCGCTGTAGAGATACGAAGACAGGTATAGTTGGGATTCGGCTAAAGTTAAGTTGTATATATTTTTAATGATGATTAGATAGTTAGCCGTCGAGGTGATAAGTACAGATGGAATGGTTGGGATTCGGCTAAATAAACCTCAATATGATTTTGTTTTAAAAAAATCTATATTTCGGACGTTTCGGCTACTCATTGGTAGCCTTCGTCAGCTAAAATGACAAAAAAAAAAAAAGAAAAAATTAATACAAAAACAAAAAAATTATGATTGTGATAGGTAACAGAGCTATAGATAAAATTAACTTATGAAAGAACATATCGTCTTAAATTCTTAGAATGAAAAAGTGAATAGGTACAATAATTGATTTTAATAGTAATTAGTAACGTTAATTGATTTTACAAAGAAATAAGAAGCTACATACCAATGACAAATATAGTAGCTAATAGTAACATTAATTGATTTTACAAAGGAATAAGATACTACATACCAATAGAAATGCCGAGCGGCAGAGGAAGACCAAGGTTGGCAATTAAGTAACCATTGTAGAGTGTCTCTAACAATGGTTACTTAATTGCCAACCTTGGTCTTCCTCTGCCGCTCGGCATTTCTATTGGTATGTAGTATCTTATTCCTTTGTAAAATCAATTAATGTTACTATTAGCTACTATATTTGTCATTGGTATGTAGCTTCTTATTTCTTAGTAAAATCAATTAACGTTACTAATTACTATTAAAATCAATTATTGTACCTATTCACTTTTTCATTCTAAGAATTTAAGACGATATGTTCTTTCATAAGTTAATTTTATCTATAGCTCTGTTACCTATCACAATCATAATTTTTTTGTTTTTGTATTAATTTTTTCTTTTTTTTGTCATTTTAGCTGACGAAGGCTACCAATGAGTAGCCGAAACGTCCGAAATATAGATTTTTTTAAAACAAAATCATATTGAGGTTTATTTAGCCGAATCCCAACCATTCCATCTGTACTTATATATTTTTAAGTTGTATATATTTTTTAGCTGAAGAAGGCTGCCATTGTTGCAGTCGAAACGTCCAAAATACAGATTTCTTTTTGAAAGTCTGACGTTTTTCTCCTAGCCGAATCCCAACTATACCTGTCTTCGTAATATTTATTTATATCAAACGTTCCCAAATATGGCAATATATATTGAATCTACATCCTTATAATTTCACCAAATACTAAATAGCTTCCTTCGCGGAAATGGAATTTCTTTTCCACAAAACACATAAGCAATCGAAAGCAGCTAAATGTTTCAATTTCCTCTCATATACCTTCTAAGTAACCTGTACCATAAATTTCACAGAGGTACTTTTTAGTAAAAGTCCTTTTAAGTTTTAAAAATGCCTTATTTTAAAGCATGTTAAAAAAAATTATAATAATGGGTCAAATTATAAACTAATTATTTGGATAATCACTTGCTTGAATAACAGTAGTATATATTCACTAATAAAAAACTAAAAATGAAAAAAATATCAGTACGATGATGTACGAAGCTCAATTGAAAGATTGAATAGTTTAAACCAAAAGTAACCCGTCGAATCAAATACTATTTACAGCGTGGTGTTTACTTTGGAATTCGCCTGCTAAAATCAAAACAACCTCGAATACGGTTCCAACAACTACTTCCCTATACACTAAATACAACAGTTTTATCAATTTCGAATATGACTTTTTTCCTCCTAGATTGGTCATTCGTCCCACTGTGCGGCGCGCCGCGGCGGCAGGAATCTCATCCCACGGCTCGTTGAGAAAAATCCTCGCTGCCCCTTGGATGTCGGCGCTAGTGGCCTAAATGTCGTTGTGCCAGAAAAAAAAAAAAAAAACAACTCCTACCCATAGGGTGGAAACCCGCTTACTAGATTGACCTCATGACGCCATCTTGTTGGAAGTACCAACTAGAAACTTTCACCTTTTAGAAACCACATACCACGAAAATACCGTTGGTTCATACATATAGGATTGCCATATTTTTTGTGAGTGAAAACGGGAAACATGTGGGATGAGCATACCGGACTGAACTGTAATGGAAGAGCGTTCATTTCTGCTTAGCAAGTCGTCTTGACTTAGTGATGGGCGATTATCGAATATGAATCGATCTTTTGAATCTATTAGAATCAAAATGAAAGATCGATCCACAAAAAAGACCGGCTAGTTCAGATCGATTCAAAAGATCGATCTAGGCTCAGAATATCTATCTACGATATGGATCGATCTTCTATATGGATCGATCTTCTATATGGATCGATCTTCGATTTGGATCTATCTACAATATGGATCGATCTTCGACATGGATCGACCTTCGATTTGGATCTATCTACGATATGGATCGATCTTTGATATGGATCGATCTTCGATAAGGATCGATCTTCGATATGGATCGATCTTCGATATGGATCGAGCTTCTATATGGATCGATCTTCGATTTGGATCGATTTTCGATATGGATCGATCTTCGACATGAATCGATTTCAGGATTACCTACGAAATTTGTATTTCATTTCCATTCGAATCGATTCTCATTAGAGAATGGCTCATCACTACTTCTAATCGACCTATACAAGTCGATTTGAATACTTGATAATATGTATAATATATCTATATCTTAAACGTAGAAAAATTTAAGACCATTTTTCATCAAAAAGAATTTATAATGAAACTACTACTGATGTGTGATGTTAAAATATATGGTTATATATATTACATTTTTACGTTTAGCACATAAGAAAAAATATACTAAAATAATAATAATAATAATAATAATAATAGAGAAAAATGGTTTTACAAATTACGAGAACAGTTTGAAACTTCATTTTTAATACATTACCTTCACGTTGGAGGAACAGAAGTTATTGAGTTGTTGTATAATGTTATTTTTGTATTAAATGTCTGTTACTGGACATAGGACAATGTTCTGTAAATTTCTTATTCAGTTAAATAATAGAAATGAGATTGAGTCACAAGAGGTGAGATTAAGTATTTGAAATAAAAAAAAACAAAAAAAAAAACACTTTTTTTAACGGTATTCTAGATAGATCGATTCGTTAAAAGATCTGCTGTCCTTGGAGATCGATTCTTGAAAAATATTGGCCCCCATGGGCATATATAAGGGGGGCTGAGGGGCTGCAGCCCCCCCCCCCCCCACGAAATCTTTATTTGATGCTAAAAATTTGTCATAAAACCCTTAAAAATTAATTAAATAAGATCACTGAGAAGAGATCGAAGGTAGGGATTGTCGGGGTTCGGTCACTGCTACTTAATAAAACTACATTTTATCGTGAAAATGGTTTTATTGTGCCGACGTTTCGGCTTGAACTTCAAGCCTTCATTTGGGCTTTAAAACAAGTAGGACATATTTAACACATATCTATCTAAATATACCTATAATATATATATATATATATATATATATATATATATATATGTGCATATACACGCACACACATGTACATATATATGCCCACATACACACATACATATATACATATATGGAAAAAAAAACAAAACATAAAGGCGTAATGTACAGCTAGAACAACAATGTGCTATAGAAATTAAACAGATATAAAAACGCAACAATATGGGCTTACCGATGGGAAGGTTGAGAACTATACCTCACAGAAATGGTCCCACATCTGGGATATATATATTTGTCACTCATATATATATATATATATATATATATGTTAGGTATATTAAGCCGAAACGTCGGCACAATAAAACCATTTTCACGATAAAATGTAGTTTTATTAAGAAGCAGTGACCGAACCCCGACAATCCCTACTTGAATAAGGAAGCGTTGATCGTCGGGGTTTCGGTCAGTGTTCTTATTCAATAAAACACATTTTATTTGCTAAAATGTATATTTATTGCCGCCAACGTTTCGGCTTGCTACACAAGCCATCTTCAGGGCTGTAAAAACATATATGGTATAACAATGGTAAGGACAAAAAAGAAAGAAAAAAAAAAAAAAAAAAAAAAAAAAAAAAAAAAAAAAAAAAAAAAAAAAAAAATCCTTCCCTGTACCTGCAATATCCATCGGCAAGTCCTTTATCTTTACCGCGGTCTTTACCCCCTGTCCTTACTCCCAGCTCCACTTCTCCCCAACCCCTCCCCCCCATCCTCAGCTGTCTAGCCCTGCCCCATCCTTCCAGTCTTCAGAAATGTTCTCTTCTTGAAACGGGACAGTTCTCAATCTTCTCAATAGGTATGTTACTATGACACTTGTACTGTATTCTCTTGGATACCATATACATGTATATTTATTTATATTGCTATTATTATACTATATATATATATATATACATATATATATACATATATATATATATATACATATATATATATACATATATATATATACATATATATATATATACATATATATATATATATATACATATATATATATATATATATATATATATTTATTTATATTTATATTTTCAAGCATATAGGTACTCATATTTATGTCAATGTTTCTAGCCTTTTTTTTTTTTTTTTTTTTTTTTTTTTTTTTTTTTTTTTTTTTTTTTTTTTTTTTTTTGTCCTTACCATTGTTATACCATATATGTTTTTACAGCCCTGAAGATGGCTTGTATAGCAAGCCGAAACGTTGGCGGCAATAAATATACATTTTAGCAAATAAAATGTGTTTTATTGAATAAGAACATTGACCGAAACCCCGACGATCAACGCTTCCTACTTCTGAACGGTCGACCATATTTTCTCAACTACCTTGAATAAGATCACTTAATTCATAAGAAATATTTTATTTTAGCACGAAGATTAGATAGTTAGCCATCGAGGAAGAAAACTGATTTCTTTAGCCGAATGCCAACTATTTTATCTCTACTTATTTTATTTTAGGTGTAATAGCGTTTTAGTTGTCTAAAACAATTCCAAGTTCTACATTTTTAGTATTCCATACTCCGGAAATGGTCGCAGCCTCCCCCCCCCCAATTTTCCCAGCCCCTCCCTGATGATCGATTCAAAAAATCGATATATCGCATTAAAAAGATCGGCCATCTCTATCTTGAGTACCGCGGTTTTTCCTTAAACCACAGGAGCCATCTATTTTTCCCACAGCTGATAATAATAATGTGATTAGGAATGATTACTGATTAGCCTTGCAACTGCACAGGTATATTTATAATAAGGAGATAGTGCGGCTAGCTGGACCTGCCTCCTTAACTGATAGCAGCTTATCATCAGCTGATTCTGACTAGGCGCCTACACTCTCTGCGGCCTCTTTCAGTTCGATGATAGATCACGAAGGAAGCGTTCATCTCGCGACGTCTGTCTCGTACGTCACTAGTGTCCATCGACCTCCTGACATCACTAGACTCCTGTTCAATAAACCATCAGCTGTTCTGTGGAATGTATTCTAGGATCTGCAAGTCCATCGCTTCCTATTTCGGGGCTTGCGCGGGACAGCTGGCTCAAAGGAAGTTACTTTCACCGACGCAGGTTATATTTCAATTAAATTTGACTGGTTTCTAAACTCTCTCATCATATTTTTTTTCTTTGTATATAAATTTAGTAATCAATAGTTCATAAACAACATTTTATTTTCCTTTAATCCGATGAGTCGAAGAGACATCTTTCTTTCCTGGTTAAAAAAGCCTTCGAAAATTTGCTACATATTTCCAACCTCCTCAAAGGGAATGATAAAATTCCTTCTGAAGTGTCTCCTTGTGCATTTTTAGCACTTTCCGAATGAATATAGTCATGTCGTCTGCTCTCATATTTCAAAAATGCCTGCGAATCTTTATCCATCCTACCTACCTAAAATGACCCCTGTTAAAATGTATGTATGTATGTATATATATATATATATATATATATATATATATATATATATATATATATATATATATATATATATTTATGTTTAAAAATCAGTCCCCTAACAGGCCACAAGGGCCCAGAGGGGCAGTTACCAAAGAGGTATCTGATTCATGATCATACGGCACACTTGGGAGATAGTATGGTCAGTACTATTCTCCTGCCGCATGATTTTTTCCTTTGCAGGTTCTCTTTTTCACTGCAAAAAATTGACTCATTCGCAGAAAATTGATTGTGATATCAGTTGTTTGTGGGAAACTCCTAAAATTTCTAATTTCTAATCTCTCTCTCTCTCTCTCTCTCTCTCTCTCTCTCTCTCTCTCTCTCTCTCTCTCTCTCTCTCTCTCTCTCTCTCTCTCCCCTCCCCTCTCTCTCTCTCCCCCTCCCCTCTCTCTCTCTCTCTCTCCCTCTCTCTCTCTCTCCCTCTCTCTCTCTCCCTCTCTCTCTCCCCCTCCCTCCCTCTCTCTCTCTCTCGAAACTGTTAATTAGTTGTTAAATTAGCTACAAATAAATATAAATAATTATATCGATTTAAATTAATCCATATAATTTTTTTGGTTCTAAAAAGATAATTTCCAAATTCTTCGTTAAATATATATTTTTTTTGTTATTTTTTTTTTTTTTTTTTTTTTTTACGGCGCATCTACATCTAGGCCATTAGCGCCAACATCCAGGGTGCAGCGAGGAATTTTCCCAGTGAGCCCTGAGATGAGAAAATTCCTGCCGGAAGTGCGAATCGAACCCTCCATCTCCCGCTTATGAATCCAAGGCGCTAGCCACTAGACCACGGGAGACCCCTCGTTAAATATTATTCAAAAAAATCTGTGTAAGACCAATTATGAAATATAGCCCCTCTCGCACTTCAACCACCCCTTTAAATTCGGGATTTTATCTCAATATATAAAAAATATTGGACTTTTGGGATTTGTTAGTACTCTAGACATTTTAAAGACAATCTTTGGTTGTTTACGCCAAAATCGGAAGACGTGACGTCGGTCCATGTGGGTTTTGATTTTGGCGCCTGTCTGACAAGGACAAACTGGAACACATAACTGTGTCCTGGAAACAATTTCATGTGTAACTTTTTGATCGAGTATCAAGGTGTGGAGGTTCAGTTTGGAGCCAATATTCAATTTCGCGATGTGTTCGCTTTAGTTTCTGTGGAGTTGTATGCCAAGAAATTGTTGGGTTGCAAATAGTAAAGGGATTATTTCAATACGAGCCCTCAATGAAACCATTTTTTTTTTTTTTTTTTTTTTTTTATTTGGACATTTAAATTGGCAGACTGACTTAAACCTACCTTTTTTCATTTATAGAAAACATTTATCCGAGTTAAAACACAGGAGACAGATTATTGTACAGTGAAACCTCCCTTAACGGACACCTCCCTACAGCGGACACCTCTATTAACGGACATTTTCTCGCAGTCCCGAATTTTTCTATACGTAAAATAAACCTCTATATTGCGGACACCTCTGTACAAAGGACACGGACAGAAAAACCTGATTTTTTACATCCTTACTACGGACAATTATAGCTAATGTTATTTATAGAAGCGTTCCCATCGGTGTAGGTTTCCAGAAAAAGGCGTTAACAATAACAAACTCTTTGAAAAAAATAAGATATATATATAGAATTGTGACTAGTAATATCTTCCTAGGAATTTCACAACAGGAACCCCTTCCTTTTCAGCAGAAGCATGTGATTTTCCCGCTGGCAGATTACTGTTGTTTCGCCTACGCTGTATCACGGTTCCGGGAATATTCCAAAACTCTGTTAGGTTCACATTCCTTCCGCAGAACTTCCCTCTCTTCACTTTTCAGTTGGGTTTTAGCTCTTTTTGAGTAAGTATCGTGCTTCCTCTTCAATATGTCTAATCGGAAATCTCTGACACTTCAAGAAACAATTGAGGTGATAACATTTTCCAATCGCGAAAAATGTGGTGTGCGTAAATTTGCCGAGTTTTTTTAAGGTAGGGAAAACACAAGCAGCAGAAATATTGAAAAAGAAAGATGAAATTTTGAAGAAATTGACGGAAAATTGTGAGAAAAATTTTGTCCGAGAACTAAGAAGAACTTCTTTATGCTTTAAACTTTTTTTTAAGTTTATACTTATTGAACTTCTTTCTATATACTTAAAAAAAACTTGTTACGGGTAATTATTAAATGGTTAATTAAGACATGAATTAAATGTACAAATTCGGTACGTATCCATCTCCACCAACCCCTCTGTATAGCGGACACCTCTCTATAGTGGACAACTTTGCTTCTCCCAGAGGTGTCCGCTATAGGGAGGATTCACTGTATATACGTACAATTATCTAAACGCGTAAGCAGACATAGAAACACGCTATTCTATAAATAAGGAAAAGTTAAAAATAAATTTATATTTCGTATAGTTTATTCGTTTTTATGAGATAGAGAGGTTGTCGACTTTGTGCATGGATTTCTGGGTTGCCGACTGTTACATGCTGGTAATAATTGTTCGAAAAGCTTAGAACCCAATAAAATATTTGTGGTGAAGACCAATCTTGCTTCTTTTGAAGGCTAATGGATATACAGGGAAGTAAGCAGACAAGGAATAGTTGGGATTCGGCTAGGAGAAAAAAACGTCAGACCTTCAGGAAGAACTCTGTATTTGGGCGTTTCGGCTGCACATTGGCAGCCTTCTTCACCACTAGAAAATGCCTAGGGGGGAGGGAGGAAGACCTCGAAGACACATAGGTAACCATGGTAGGATGTATGTTACCTCCTACCATGGTTACCTAAGTGTCTTCGAGGTCTTCCTCCCTCCCCCTAGGCATTTTCTAGTGCTGAAGAAGGCTGCCAATGTGCAGCCGAAACGTCCAAATACAGATTTCTTCCTGAAAGTCTGACGTTTTAGCGCGGTTCCTCCCTCCCCCAAAGGGAGAACCCCGCTTATAAGGTTGATCTCATGACGCAATCCAGAAGTGCCGACTAGAAAATTTTGCGTTTCAGAACCCCTAGAGACCGAAAATGATGGTGGTTCAAATTTGTATGTATATATATATATATATATATATATATATATATATATATATATATATATATATATATATGTCTGTTCGCTCTCTAGGTAGAAGACGAAAGGTCCGATTTTGATGAAATTTGGTACAAAAATCCGTCGTCCAATTTGAAAGGTCAAGTTCGTTAACCAGCAAAATCCGTCCACTGGAAGATGGCGTTTGGGGCGAAATTCGCGCAAAAAAATCGTAACGCTTACGTTTTTTAGTTCATAAGCTTGTAAGCACTCGTTTTATAGGCTTCTTGGGCTAGGAAAACGAATGAAACCATTTTCAAGGCGATAGCTTTAACCGTTTTCGAGAAAATTCGAAAAATAGTTTTTGAATACCGTTTTTGGTTTGGGTACTTAGAATTATGGGCTTCAGTTTAAACATTTTCTGCATGTTCTACTTTCATTAAAACTAATATGCTGAAATTTGTGTTACGTTTGGAGTTAAGGAAGGGTTAGAATAAAATATTTTATTAACAGGCATAAAAAGTTTTGGTAACTTTGTATACTTTCCTTATTATCTCGAACACGGTTGGGAAATCGTGGTAATTGGATAAAAACTATTTGAAAGCTTACTAAATTCTCTACAAAAAAGATTCTAATGAAAGTTTTGATTAGACGATGTCAATCGGAGAAATAAGTGCTTAAAACTTTAAAGTAATTGATTTCGCTTATTCGAACTGTTCTTTTTGTCTGTATTCCTTGTTATTTTTTAACTGCTTATAGTTGGATAATGTATTTGATAATAAATCAGGTTAAGAAAAATGAGAAAAAATATTTAATCTTAGAGATATGGATTTCCAAGATATAGCTTTTCAAATGCCTAGCGGGGTCCTTCCTAGGGCGGGGACCCATCCAGGTAAGCTCGTAAATAAGATCTTTCTTGAAAGTAAAGATGAAACTGTAAACTTTGGTCCTCCTCTGCCTCCCGGCACTTTCATTGCTGACGAAGGCTACCAATGAGTAGCCAAAACGTCCTAAATATAGATTTTTAACAAAAATCGTATTGAGGTTTCTTTAGCCGAATCCCAACCATTCCATCTTTACTTATCACCTCGACGGCTAACTATCTAATCTTCATGCTTTCTAGAAATGTGGACCCAAAATAATAACAGCTTCTATTTTAATCATTTTAAATGAGTCTAGAGATAAGAACGGAACCGCGCTAAGATGATGCAGTTCCTGCGAGTCGGACTTTTTTTCTCCAAGCCGAATCCCAACCATGCCTTGTCTGCGTATCTCTGCAACGGCTAACTATCTCTATCTCCTACAGGGAAGTAGTGTTAAATCTTCAAGATACTTACAGAAAATTAGATTCTGAGAAAAAAAGTTCCTACGAACATGGGTCGGGAAATTCTTTCTGGAGGCACTGAAGCTTTAAAACCTGTTAAATTCACTGCTACTTTCAAGCTTTAAACGCCAATAACTTATCATAGTCGGAGAGCTGGTAACCGCACCTTTCATGAAGTGTTTTATGCACCGTAAAAGTGTCTGCCTTATTTACTATTTATTGTAAAATTTCGTTAATTTTAGCGCGGTTCCTCCCTCCCTACATAGGGAGGAACCCCGCTTATAAGGTTGATCGCATGAATATCCGCTATCCGGAAGTGCCGACTAGAAAATTTTGCGTTTCAGAACCCCTAAAGACCAAAAATGAAGGAGGTACAAATTTGTGTGTATATATATATATATATATATATATATATATATATATATATATATATATATATATATATATTTGTCTGTTCGCGGCATACGTCAGCGAATAATGGTCCGATTTTAATGAAATTTAGTACAAAAATCTTTCGTCTAATTTGAAATGTCAAGTTCGTTTACCAGCAGAATCCGCTCACCGGAACATGGTTTTTGGGGCGAATGTCGCGCGAAAAAAATCGTTCCGCTTACTTCATATGCTTGCATTCGTTTTATAGAGTTTTATTGGGCCAACCATATTGTTTTGCACCTTTCCCCTATGCGCCGTTGTGGTGTTCCACGGCAAGTCTATCGAACATATATTTACCTTCTTATTTACCCAAGAGATGCACTATAGCAAAATTTCAAGGAGCATAAAACACTTCATGAAAGGTGTGGTTACCATCTCTTCGACTATCAACTACCCGTGTTAGAGGGAAAAGCATCAAATAAAGGTTATAGGCAACGAAATTGTGCATATGTTAGTACCAATGAATCTAATTTTCTAACCCTATAGACAATGAGAATTGGCAAGTCATATTTTTTTATTTTTTTTTTTTTATTTTTTTTTATTTTTTTTTTTTTACGGCGAATCAACAAATCGTGACCCGCCGACGTCCAGGGTGCAGCCAGGAATTTCCTCAGCGAGCCCTGAGATGAGAAAATTCCTGTCGCCGGTGGGGATCGAACCTACCATCTCCCGCTGGTGAATCCAGCGCGCTAGCCACTAGACCACGGGAGACCCCGGGCAAGTCATATTATCATCAAAACTACTAAGTAAACATAATACATATAAGGATAAGAATTATTTATGAACCACTGAATAAACACTAATTAACTGAATAAAGCCCTGAAAAATACTAATTATTGAATGAATGAATGAATGAAAAAAAAACTTTATTCTGGGACTTCGTCCCATAAGAATAAAAATAAGTACAAAATAAACAATAAACAAATTTAACCTAAAAATATAAATATGAATAAAGAAAAACAAAAGTATAAAAGAACAAAACAAAAAAAGCAACTAATACAAATATTATATGTGAAGCCTTAAATAATAAAATGAAATATAAGTAAATATGTACATTCATTGGAATGGGGCAATGATAATACAATGATCAGAGGGGGATGGGAATAAAATTAAAGAGTTTAAATAAACAAATAAATATTAAAAAGTTGAATAAATATTAAAGGAATGGGGGCTATAAAAAGATATAAACTAGGAAAATGCATAAACACGAGAAAAAAACAGCAATATAATTTACAAAGGTAATCAGGTCTTCCTGGTGGTGAAATTTTAAGAAGCGTCTTCCTGGGAGGATAGGAGAAAAGCAAAGAGGCGGGATTTAAAGACAGGTAAGGAAGGAGAGTGTCGAATGGAAAGAGGGATAGAGTTCCAGAAGGAGGAGGCTCGGGAGATGAAGGAACGGTCGAAGAAGGCTGTTTTATGAGTGGGAGGATAGAGATCGGAGGGACGGGAGCGGGTACCACGGGAATGGACAGCCGATTTAAACTGCAGGAGGTTGTAAATATAGGAAGGAGATTTGGAAGAAATGGTTTGGTAAAGGAAGGAACCTAGAAAATATTGTCGTCGAATTGATGGAAATAGCCACTTCAACTCGGAATACCGGTGTGAAATATGGGCATCCCTGGGGGTATCGAGGATAAATCTGAGAAAACTGTTCATTAATCGCTTAAGACGAACCTCAAGCTCCCCAGTGAGCCATTTTGAAGATAGGCCAAACGAATCTCCAGATCCCGTTATACAAAACTAGATCCCTTGGTACCACAGTGTGCAGCATTCAGTGCCCTACTAAATTTATTTGAAGCCTTTCCCTCTAACATAAAATGTTGAGAACTTACCGGAATTTGGAGTCTGAAAACCATGGTTATATCACGTTTTAATGCCCCGGCGTCTTCAGGAAGCATTTTCAAACCCATGTTGATTTGAACGTTTTTGCTCAGAATCAAATTTCCTCTGATATCTTAATAAAACTACATTTTACATGTGAAAATGGTTTTATTGTTTGCCAACGATTCCATTTATTAAGAATATCTTGCTAAAACTCTATACCGCCTGCAATAAAACCCTTCATACCTGCCTCCCTTCCATTAACACAAAACTTTATGACATCAGACACCTTTATTTACGACACCGCCGTTTCTTCGATTCTCTACTACCACCCTTAATTTAATGGGTGGTCAGGAACCCCCCACTCTCCTACTCCTTTCCCCTAACTTTCTTTGATCAACAGTAAGAAGTGATCCCGCATCTGAGAGGCATAGATCTCAATCTTCTCATCGGTATGCCTATTTTGTTATTTTTATATCTGTTCCCATGTACCTCTAATCTAAGCGCTAGCATATTGTTTTTCTAGCTATGTATTATGTTTTTCTGTTTTGTTTTTTTTTTTTAATCTTTTTTGCATATATATGTTAGTATTAACTCAGTCCTGCTTGTTATTACAGCCCTGATGAAGGCTTGAATTTGAAATCGAAACGTTGGCAAACAATAAAACCATTTTCACTTGTAAAATTTAGTTTTTAATAAGAAATAACGACAGAACCCTGACAATTCCTACCTTCGCGTTATCAACGGTCAACGATCTCCTCACAATAAATTTCCTATTAGAATCTTGAAGAGGTTCAAGATTCTAATAGGAAATTTATAATTATAATAGGAAATTTATAATTATAATAGGAAATTTATAATTATAATAGGATATTTATAATTATAATAGGAAATTTATAATTATAATAGGAAATTTATAATTATAATAGGAAATTTATAATTGTAATAGGAAATTTATAATTATAATAGGATATTTATAATTATAATAGGAAATTTATAATTATAATAGGATATTTATAATTATAATAGGAAATTTATAATTATAATAGAAAATTTATAATTATAATAGGAAATTTATAATTTAAAGTAGTGTTTTAGCTCTAAAACACTACTTTGGGGCGACCCTGTATTTCATGCGTTACATCAGTTTTATGACTATATATACATAAATGGGATTTCTGGGTTGCTAACTGTGACAGCGGCAGTTTCCTTGACGGTTTTCCTGGAAGATACCAAATGATGTGCGCAGAGAGGATGTCTCCTTATCAAGAACTATCAATCTTCCAAGATATACATAATTAAATCCTTATCATAAAGAGATAGAATAAAATAGGCTAGTCCTAATTATGGCTATTTACAACATGTCGTTCATGATCTTTGAAACAGATAGATTTAATGATATGGGAGTTTCACGACTCATAACGCGGGAGATAGAGTTAAAAGTCCGTCACGCAGGAGCTGCATAACTAAGCACTTTCCTCATAATTTGGGTAGTGTGGACTGCTTTCCAGAACAATTTGCTTAAAATATTCTACATAAATAAAATAAAACCATGAATAGTTCTCTTTTAAATTTGTAATGAGTAGCTGATCAATTATTAATTTGCTTCCAGAGTTATGTTTACACATGGTACCTATTAGTCTACGTAATAAATACAAAAAACCTCATATTATCGTATTTTGATCTAAGGCAGGAACAGGATACAGTCACTCTAGTGGTAGAAAGCGCTCCTTGCGGCGGCTTTGTGAACCTACGTCTGGCGGGCTTTTCTATTGAAATATATTACAAATTAAACCCCCGCTTTCCGATTGACCGATTCAGCTCATTTTTACAACACTTCTTTCTCATGAGTTACCCACGACGTACCGCGTTTCGTTACAATACAGCAGAAATTACGACCGGTATGAGTATATTAGGAATTTGGGTCCGGAGTAAACCCCCCCTTCTAATGAACCGATTTAGTTCATTTTTATATCTCACTTTTCTCTCTACATTACCACTACGAATACCAAGTTTCGTTGAAATATAACAAATATTACGGCTGACATAGTCAAATTAGTGTTTTGGGTTCGGGGGAAACCCCCCCCCTTCCGGTGGACCGATTTTGGTGGTTAACGAACTCGTTCAATCGTTTGCTAATTGAATGCTATATACCAAGTTTCGTGACGAAAAAACAAAAACTCTGGCCGCTATCGTGTTAACAGACATACACACACACACACATATATATATATATATATATATATATATATATATATATATATATATATATATGCATATATATATATATATATATATATAGATATATATATAAATTTTAACGGGGGTCATTTTCGGTGTCTACTAGGTAGGAACGATAACGATTTGAAGAAATTTTTCAAAAATTCCGTCATGAGTCCAACCTCAATAGCTACTTTCCTTCGGAGGAAAGTGCTAAAAGGAATTGTTGGTTGAGAATAATTAGGTATTTTTGTGTAAATATCCAATGTACACAAGTCTTATATTCAGAGAGCAAAAATTTAATATAAAATTGTACTTTTGGCAATTCATAATGTTCAGGGATCACACATCCAGCTGAACAATAAACCACTATAAATCATATGGTGAGAGAAAAAAAAATACAAGTGAGTAAGAAGAAAACAAAAAATTGCAGTGCATCAAAATTTTAGACAATCTATTCAAGACTATTTTATTCCTTCCTACGCTCTTTCAGTTCCATTATGAATGAGTAGGAGAATAAAACTATCCTGGTGAGGGAGGAGGGAGAGAGGGCCGGTCAGCAACAAACCACAATTTCAAACCTATTTATGTGAGTCCAACAACTATCAGATCCACCCCCACCATTAAGCTCAACCCATGTAAATTTTCATTTAATATATTTCAATGTTTCGCCCAAAAATACAGTCCACTCTCATTTATTTTTAGAACCACCCTAATCAATTTTCAGGTTTGGAGTAATATTCAATGCATTTTATAGATTGAATTACCTAGATAATAAAAATCTAACTCTCAGGAAATGCGTCATCAGTAAAGGAATAGATTAGTAAAGGAATAGAAGCAGTTATTGGTAGCAGAGTTGGGCAAACGTTAGCGCGCGCTAATACCTAATACCTTCCCGCTAATTTAGCGGTACTGATAAGAGCCTGCGCTAACGATTAGCGCATAGCGACGGCAGTGCGCTAATCGCTAATTTATTTAAAATGTTTAAATATCTTTGTAGCTAACTAGGAGGAATATCTCCTATTCTTCCTCCTATTCTCCTATTCTTCCAATATTCCTCCTATTCTTCCTTTTTTTATTCCACCTTCAATATCCTTTTTTTATTCCACCTTCAATATTCCTCCTAGTTAGCTACAAAGATATTTAAACATTTTAAATGAATTAGCGATTAGCGCACTGCCGTCGCTATGCGCTAATCGTTAGCGCAGGCTCTTATCAGTACCGCTAAATTAGCGGGAAGGTATTAGGTATTAGCGCGCGCTAACGTTTGCCCAACTCTGATTGGTAGGATTTGATCATTCGTTAAAAATATAAAATAAAATCTCAAAGAGAAAAAATATTATTGAGAGGAGATCGTTGACCGTTGGTGATGCGGAGGTAGAAATTGTCAGGGTTCGGTTGTTGTGTATTAATAAAACTACATTTTTTTTTTATAGGAAACTGAGTTTTATTATATACATATACTATATATATATATATATACAAACGCAAAAAAAAAGGAAAACATTATACAGGGAGGGTGTGGTGTAGTTAGAGCTTAAATTAGAGATAGATCAATACTGGTTTAAGACAAAGATGGGTAACATGGATCCAGATATAAAATTAACAAGTACATGATGAAACTAGGCTTACCGATGAGAAGAAGGAAAACTATACCTCACGGATGCGGGATCATTTCTGACTGTGATTGATCAAATTAAGTGTGAGGAAAGGAGTTGGTGGGGGAGGAGGAGTTTTTGACCACCCATTAAGTTGAGGGTAGTAGCATAGAATCAAGGGCTGGAGGGCGGTGTCATAAAAGTGTGGTGATAATAGAAGAATGTACTGATTGTATTTTAAGGGGAAATTTCTCCATCCACTTTCTCAGCATTCGCTCGTGGAAACACTATATCAATTTGCTTACCTTGTTTTTATAAACTACCCTTTTCGCAGTTAACGCTTCCAACATTTCTCCAGATATTTGAGAAAATATAACAATATTTCATGTCCATTCATAATTTATTTTTTTCTTAATATGTACAGCCTTACCCTCAAGCGCAACGAAAATGTAAATATCTTAGATTAGATGA
This sequence comes from Gonocerus acuteangulatus, assembly GCA_946811695.1. NCBI lineage: Eukaryota > Metazoa > Arthropoda > Insecta > Hemiptera > Coreidae > Gonocerus > Gonocerus acuteangulatus. The sequence continues at coordinate 14,194,907 of OX328124.1, read as the reverse complement.
TTGTCAAGTTTCAACTGAATCAATCGTTCCCAAATACCGAAACTGAAAATTAATTTGGAAAAGTAGTTTTATCAATGTTTCTCGCAATGGTTACAGATATCGCTTTACAAATGATTCCATTCGTTTTCCTACGTAAGGGAACCTATAAAACGAGGACTGCAAGCACATGGACCCGAAAACGTAAGCTTTACGATTTTTTTCGCTCCAAAAACCTTGTTCCGGTGGCCAGATTCTCCTGGTTACCGAACTTGACTTTTCAAATTAGAAGAAAGATTTTCGTGCCAAATTTCATCAAAGTCTGACCATTTTTGAGCCGGCGAGAGAGCGGACAGACAAATATGTTTGGACCACCGTTATATTCGTCATATATGGGATCTGAAACGTGATATTTCTAGAAGATTGCTCCAGGAGGTCAACCTCATAAGCTGGTTTCTTCCCCATACAGCGAGGAAGGAACCGCGCTAAAAAAAATGTCCATAAAAGCAACATTCGTTGAACTGAAAGAATGAATGGAAAGCGGAGAGCTGATTGGTAGATTGCCATGACGTCATCCAGACTAATGACGTATTAGACATGCTGAATATTGGACTCTTTGCTGAAAAGTGTAGGAGGGTAATCTAATTCTATTTCATGAATGGGGCTTCCCGTTCTTTTCTCCGGTTTACACAAGTTCTATTTTTTATTACAGAACAATTATTTTATAAAAAACTAGCTGTTACCCAGTGTGTTATGCTACATCTACGTTCTGTCTATGACTCTCCCCGTTTCAAGATCTACTTTATACCTAGTTGTCTATACCCAGTTACGGAAATCGGTCAAACGATGTGAATTTCTTTTAGTTCATAATGATACTCGGCAGAGGCCAGCACAACAGCACTTCATCTAACAGCCGACAGAGGCCAGTAGTAGTCGATTCAAAATGGCCGCCACAATCTGAATGGTTCAGTGTAGCCAATTTTTCTAGAACAAAACTTTTGACCGAATTTGAGATTTCTCGTATCAAGGCCTACCTCTGTGCCAAGTTTGGTCAAAATCGATCAAACGGTGTAAATTTGTATAAGGAACAAACTAATGACAGACACGTCATTAGTTTAAATGACAATTAAGTAAATAAATGCAAATTAAGTTAGGGCAGTTATTATTGGTATTTCTCCCTCCATAGGGAGAAAACCCGCTTATGTCGTCCTCCAGATGCCGACCTCCGAAAAAGCCACGTTTCAGAAGTCATAGACTGCAGAAATAACGGTGGTATAAATGTTTGTGTATATAATATATTAATATATATATATATATATATATATATATATATATATATATATATATATATATATATATTTTTTTTTTTGGATGGAACGGCATTTTTCTCCAGCGGTGGTACTGCTTCTCACTTCTTCCTGGAATATTTCGATGGGTTCATCTCCATCTTCTTCAGCCAGGTACTCGTTGTTTCTTCCTACTGCCGTTCCATCCAAAAATACTATCCCAGCGACGAAAAATAACATCAAACATATATATATATATATGTTCGTGCTCTAGCTGGCTCAAAAATGGTCTGAATTTGACAAAATGTGATACATAAATACTTTGTCCAATTTGAAAGGTCAATGTTTTTTTAACACTTAAAAGTAAAGTTAAACACTTTGTGACTAAATATTCTCTACTATCGACAAGTTATGTCTTAAATTAGGCTAATAGACTATTCCGTATAAAACTAAAAGTCGACAAGTGATGAAAATAAATCACAATTTATGGCTTTAAAAATTCCTTCAGTTGCTAAACTTTAAGACTCAAAACTGTCCTTATCTATCATTGACTCTCTCAAATAAGCCTTGAGATCGCCTTGGTAAGCCTAGAAGCATAACACAATAGGTGATGTGCAATGTATCGGGGTTATGACGTTTTAGTCAATAAGGATTCTATTTAAAGCATATAACAGGGTCATTTATGACGTAGGAATGTGACGTCATGAATGACCTGCATACACGATACGGGTCATGATGAATTCATAACTCTCCAACGATCTGATGTTTCTTTTGCGGATATGATGGAGATTAACTAATCATTTTTTCTGTAATCAATAAATTAATTATTCAACACCTTATCTTTGGAATATATTTAAAAAATAAATAACAAGATTAAAATCTTCCTTGACGGTTGTCATATCGTGGCCAATCTTTATTCATAGATATACTTTTTGATATATTTTTACAATATACAAACACTTTGAAAACATAATATTTTTTCATACTACAGTACCCATGCAATGTGTACACACTACAGTACCCATGCAATGTGTAAACACTACAGTACCCATGCAATGTGTAAACACTACAGTACCCATGCAATGTGTAAACGCTACAGTACCCATGCAATGTGTACACGCTACAGTACCCATGCAATGTGTACACGCTACAGTACCCATGCAATGTGTACACACTACAGTACCCATGCAATGTGTAAACACTACAGTACCCATGCAATGTGTAAACACTACAGTACCCATGCAATGTGTATACCCTACAGTACCCATGCAATGTGTATACACTACAGTACCCATGCAATGTGTAAACACTACAGTACCCGTGCAATGTGTACACACTACAGTACCCGTGCAATGTGTACACACTACAGTACCCATGCAATGTGTAAACACTACAGTACCCATGCAATGTGTATACACTACAGTACCCATGCAATGTGTAAACACTACAGTACCCATGCAATGTGTAAACACTACAGTACCCATGCAATGTGTACACACTACAGTACCCATGCAATGTGTATACCCTACAGTACCCATGCAATGTGTAAACACTACAGTACCCATGCAATGTGTACACACTACAGTACCCGTGCAATGTGTACACACTACAGTACCCATGCAATGTGTAAACACTACAGTACCCATGCAATGTGTACACACTACAGTACCCGTGCAATGTGTACACACTACAGTACCCATGCAATGGGTACTGTAGTGTGAAAGACTGCTGGGCTGGGTATAGCTCACACAGTAAGACTACATGCTCGACGGTTTCTTCTTCTGCACCACACTTACATATTTGGCTATTTCTCTTTTTAAACTTGTGTAAATAGGTCGTGAAGTCTCCATGCTCCGTCAGAAATTGACAAGTCAAGTAGTCAAACAAAATTAGTATTGATGTTTTCCTAGTCGAATCCCAACCATTCCTTGACTCTTTATTCTTGTAACTGATAAAAATAAAAAAAAAAACGCTTCACATACCAAAGCTTAATGACTATTATTAGCAGACGGTCAGGAAATATTGTTGCCACTCAGAATGTAGGACTGCGGAGATCTTCCCAGCGCTAGTAGGTAGAGAGATAGGTCGGTAGAACATAAAGGCAGAGCAGGTATCTTGGGATTTAGATGTCCAGGTAGGGACACCACCATCTATAGCTATACTATGCTGTATATATAGTAACCGACAAGTCTCTAAATATCTGGTAGGAGGGAAATAACAGGTAGGCGTAAGAGGTTACTTTACAGGACGGTGATTTACAACACTTAGCTGGGGATTCTGTTTTTAAAAAGGTTGCAATATTTCATACTTTACACGTGCTAAGTACTTAGTGTTTGTCACCTAAGCACTTGTACGCACGTGTAAACAGGTTCTTTGTTAGTGACGACCGACACTTATTAATAAGCACCGCAAGTACGAGCGAAAAGGAACGGATGCTATCTAATTACTAGGGAACGGATTTTCATGTAAAATAAAAGTCAAAATATCTACATATATATTTAGGGTCTTTTTTCGAAGACCACATCCACTTACTATTGAAGTAGCAGTAGTGATTTTTAACAGTTACTCGTTCTCGCTGATAAGCTTACTGATTAGCTTACAGGTTCTTTGCTGGTTATCTATTACTACTTCACACGCTATCTACGGTTATAAAACATATTAGATAATGTTAAGCAATATTTATTAATAAAAAGGTTAATATGATCGAAATCAATAGTAATTGTTAAAAGTCCTTCACGCAGGAGCTGCATAACTAAGCACTTTCCTCAGAATTGGGTACTGTCGAGTGCATTCCTGAATAATTTGCTTAAAATAACCTAGATAGATAAACATTTTTTATGAGTTTAATACTGTTTCAATTATTAATTTTGTAATTAATTTCCTTCCGGAGTTTTGTGTATGCGGGGTTCTACACTAAGTAATAAATACGCAAAGCTTTACATTTTGATCTATTGGTCTTGATGAGTTTTATTAACCTACGTTTGGCGGGAGAATTCAATTCAAACATAGTACAAAGTAACACCCCCCCCCCCTTCCAATAGACCGATTTAGTTCATATTCACAACACTTCTTTCTTATTAGATACCCAGGACTTATATAGAGTTTCGTTACAATAAACTAGAAAAGGAATAATAAGGAAATTAGTAATTTCTGTCCGGAGTAAACCCTCCCTTCTAGTCAACCGATTTAGTTTATTTTCATAACAAATTTTTCTCTTCAATTGACCACAACGAATAACGAGTTTCGTTAAAATATAACAAATATTATGGCTGGCAAATAACTACTTTGGCTCCGGATGGACCGATTTTGTTGGTTAACGAACTCGTTCAATCGTTTGATGGAAGAACTCTGGCCTGTATCGTGTTAACGGACACATATATAACTATATATGTATATATATATATATATATATATATATATATATATATATAGATATATATATATATATATATATATATATATATATATATATAGATATATATATATATATATAGATATATATATATATAAATTTGATCGGGGGTCATTTTTGGTGTCTACTAGGTAGGATCGATATAGATTCGAAGAAATTTTTCAGAAATTCCGTCATCAGTGCAACCTCAATAGCTTCTTTCCTTTGGAGGGAAGTGCTAAAAAGTTATTAAGCATTAAAGTTAACTGTTTTGCAGGTTATGAAGGATAACATAAACAATGATATTTGTAAACACACATATTTTATTCTTTTTTTTCTCTCTCTCTTTTCGGATATTTGACATTTATTTAGCATTATGGGCATGCGTGCTATGCGTCAAAAAGATATCAAAACTCTAGTCAATCCAACACGCTAAAATTAATAGAATTCTATTAATTTTTGCGAGTAAGAAACCAATCGCTTTTTCCTTGTCAGGAACATCGCGAACTAATTGTAAAATACCCATTTTTCTCACTTACATAGACAGAGCTTTTTCACAAACAAACGCTAATTCACTGTTGAAAGTTAGTTTACTCCCAGCAAAAACCAATAGAATTGCTCATAGGAATCCTCCAATAGAAATGCAAAGGAGTTATGCGCATGCGCTAAATCACTGTTAAAATCACTACTGCTATTTCAAAATTAACTGGATGTGGTCTTCAAAAAATGCCTTATATTCAAATATTGAAAATAAAATATGCAATAAAAAATTAATATTTAGTAAAAAAATACCTAAAACACTATAAAATATTAAAAAGAAAAGCATAAATTATAAGTAGGAACTCTGTTATTATAAATGCAAAAACAAAAGTTGAAAATATATAGAACAAAATGGCTAAAACTCTATAACATATTGAAAAATAAAGTATAAATAAAAATTAGGAACTCATTATGAAAGGAGAAAGAAAGAAGTTGTCAATTTCTACAGATGATCATTATTTTGGAAAATTGTATGCAACAACACTAAACGTGCAATGACGCTGGTTCGATCCATAAGGAGAGTATGAAGCGGTGGGGTCACCGATCAGGCCCATTTTTTCTGGTGATTCTGCAACGAAAAATAGTCCACGTGTCCGAGCGAAATTAGGTTGAAAATTCATTATTTTATACCTGGAGTTTGGAAACTGATATCGATTCAAGGAATAATACAATTGTTAAACAACAATTTGTTATATATTTTTTAAAACGCATCTGTTCCTAGACCATTAGCGCCGGGGAAGCATGGCTGCCAGCCACCTTTGCTTCTTGCAATTAGAAAAGACACAGTTATCTAGACTCAATTGGTAAAGCATTATTTTCTTTCTCGGTTTCTTCTTTATTTTGTCAAATACAAAATAAAAATAATATGAAAATATGTTTTTATGGCAGAATATGTAAAAATATGGAATTTTGACAAAATATGTAAAATAAAAAACTTTTTCAATGCTTTGAAATCACTTAAAACCTGTAGAATTACATCTGCACTTACGATTTAAGAATCAGAAAAATAATATGTAAATACAATTACATCCGTTCCTTAATAATTACTATTATAAGCGATAAGTAAGCTCCCCTCCACAATTCTACTGCCTAGTTATACATTTAAAATACTGAGTATACAGGGTGCTCCCGAAGGAAATCCCCATACTTGAGGGGAGTGTACTCCGACTCAAGTGTAGTTTAATGCCACCATGGAGAAATTTTTACTTGCATTATTTCCCTAGATATAGGAGTTTCCGTGTTTTTTGTCTAAACGCTAGTTTTTGACCATTTCTGTACTATTTGTCGTTCCCGCCTTAGGGTAAATTTAATTCTGTTGACATTTTCAAATTTCCTATAAGATCTCACATACCTTGTACGAACATTTCTTAAACCAAATTCACAGCAGCTACCCAAAAAAATAACATCACGAAATAAAGGGGTTTTATTTTTATTGTTCCACTGTTAGATAGATGGGACTCTTGGAAAAGTTGCATTATTTCATTACGATGGATAATTTGTTAGTAAGTGTGTGCATGGGTAAATTGTGGTCGATTAAAACATAAAAATTAATAAGCAAAACATTTTGGCTTTTAATGATTTACTCATTATAATGTTTGATAAGTTATTTCTTTGGGTGGCTGTTGTGAATTTGGTTGGAGACATTTTTGCACAAGATACGTGACATCTTATAGGCAATTTTATGCAGAATTTGAAAATGTCATCAGAATTAAATTTTCCCTATGGCGTGAACGACAAATAGCACAAAAATTGTCAGAAACTAGAGTTTTTGATAGGGTATAGGAAAAGCCTATATCTAGGGAAATAATACATATAAAAATTTCTCCTTGGAGGCATTCAACTACACTTTAGTCAGCGATCACACCCCTCAAGTATGGCGATTTCCTTCGGGACCACCCTGTATATGTGATTTACTTGTTTACTCTCTCCCTAAATAATCTGAATTATAAATTTACTTCATATTATACTAATATGATTCTTTTTCTGTCTTTAGGATGAGAGAGGCGGGAGCCTGGAACAGGAGTACGAACTGAAGGAAGTAGTGAAAGAAGGTCATGAAAGAGCTGATCCTTCACAATTCGAGCTGCTCAAGGTCCTGGGACAGGGATCCTTCGGAAAGGTAATTCTGGAAATTACATACAAACCACAGCCAAATACAAAACCATATTTAACAAGCTTCTTACTCGACCTTTGTAAAGGTATGAAGGTAATCCTCTGTTGGCTTATTAAGGTTTTTTAAGCCCACACGAGCCGGCAAAGTCACCGGCCAGCAGCTACTCGGCGCCGGATGGCAGCCAAAGTACATGGAAGTGAATGGGAAGCACACACTGGCCGGCAAAACCACCGGCCGGCAGCTGCTCGACGCCGGACGGCAGCCAAAGTACATGGGAGTGAATGGGTAGCACACACTGGCCGGCAAAACCACCGGCCGATTACTGGCCGGAGGTGAAAACCCCTCGGCTGTATTCTCTACTTGCCGGCCGACGAGTTGAGAACGACCGAGTCCCGGTACCCCAAAGCGGTGGTCCCCTTGTAGATAAATTTACTCCCAGTAGAGGCCCAGATATGACACTAAATCTATTTAAAAAATATTTAATAAGAATTTAGATTTTCCTTTTATTTTCTTCTACTCTGAGCTATTAATTTTTATCTAATACTAGCTGTTACCCGGCGTGCCATGCTACACCTACTTTCTGCATCTAGAAACGCAAAAATTAATTAGAAACTAAATAAGTAATATTAAAATCTAATAACGCAATTCTGTAACTATTTAGGTTCTTAGTTTCGAACCCGTGACGTCTGAACGATTTTGACCTAGCCTATAACACTCCCCGGATCAAGACCTACCTGTGTGCCATGTTTGATCAAAATCAGTCGAACTGTGTGGATTTTTATAAGAACAAACAGACACGTGATTTTTATATATCTAACTAATATTACACTTTATTTACAACTGGCCTTTTCAATTAATTTAAGTTTAATATTTAAGGTGTACATGATTTAATGTGTAAATTACCTTTAAATTTCAATAAACAATTTTCATTCCGTTCTCATTGTTTAATTGTTAAAATTAAAAGGAAACAGACCAAAGCAGTATTCTGCCGGCTATTTAGTGCCATATCTAGACCACTACTGGTAGTAAAAGCTATCCAAGAGGAAGTAATGCTTGGAGTGGAACAAAACCTGCCGGACGTTTGCCGGACCGTGTGCGCTTACAGAAAAATATCTGCCGGCCGGTGACTTTGCCGGCCCTTCTGTGCCTAACCTAAGAGGATTTTCTCCTTATGGAGAGAGGCATAAAACGAAAGATTATTCCTTTACAGCTAGACAGTAGCTGAGCCTGACCGTTGAGTTATGAGTGATTCATTAACTCTAGACAGCTGTGAGTCAGTGCTAAATCCGGAAAGGAACCGGAAGCCCACATCCCTCGCTGCTATCTAGGGGAAGTTAGGGTCAGGAGGCCAACTCCCACTAGTTACTAGAAGGAGGAAACACACTTATTGTTAGTCCCTCCACCTCATGGGACTCAGATATTATTATAATTCAATGAATCGAAAGATCGGTACTTACGTACTAGTTGCACCGATCTCGAGAAGTGGGTCTCGTTCAGGGATCCGGATCATGAAATGATAATTTGATAATTTATTTTTATTTTTATTATCAAGACTCTCATAACGCAGATGATTCGCTTGATAATTACAAATGTGTTCTTATAATTAAACAGTTGTTACAATTTCTTATTGATATTTCATATAAAGTAAAAACATTAATTAACAATAAAAGTATTTTACAAATTATTATAACAGTTATAAGTATGCACACTATTATATATATATATATATATATATATATATATACATATATTATATACATGTATATATATTAAAACATTATTATATACATTGCTTTTATACACTATGTGTAATTCATGTTATACACATGTACATACATACGTATTCATACACTCACGCATATAAATCACGATTAAGTGAAAATAAAATTAATTTAAAATAACAAATAATTATAATGAAGATTATCTTTTCTCCAATGCTACCAGATATCAGAAGCAACTTTAGAGTCTAAAATTAAATCTTGTTGTAGAGCTGTGTGTGTTTTAGATGTTGAAAAATAGTGTTTATGGATTGGCTACCCTCTTTCAAAAGTTCAGTATTTGTAATGAAATGAGAGCTCAAATGAAGCGTTTCTAGTGGTTCATTCCTATGGCCAATTTCATTGGCTGTTCTTTAGTCCGTTCCAGTCATCGTTTTGTGTTCACTTACTGTTAGGGTACTCGCATAGTGAAGAGGTAGAGGTAGAGGTACCTCTATGTAACACAAACACATTGCTTGTAATGGGGGATCGCATAGTGAAGAGGTAGAGGTAGAGGTAGAAGTACCTCTATATAACACAAACACATTGTTTGTAATGGAAGCTCGCATAGTAAAGAGTTAGAGGTAGAGGTAGAGGGAAGAGGTAGAGGTAGAGGTAGAGGGAAGAGATAGAGGTAGAGGTAGAGGTAGAGGGAAGAGGTCGAGGTAGAGGTAGAGGTAGAGGTAGAGGGAAGAGGTAGAGGTAGAGGTAGAGGGAAGAGGTAGAGGTAGAGGTACCTCTATGTAACACAAACACATTGTTTGTAATGGAGGCTCGCATAGTGAAGAGGTAGAGGTAGAGGGAAGAGGTAGAGGTAGAGGTACCTCTATGTAACACGAACACATTGTTTGTAATGGACGCTCGCATAGTGAAGAGGTCGAGGTAGAGGGAAGAGGTCAAGGTAGAGGTAGAGGTAGAGGGAAGAGGTAGAGGTAGAGGTACCTCTATGTAACACAAACACATTGTTTGTAATGGAGGCTCGCATAGTGAAGAGGTAGAGGTAGAGGGAAGAGGTAGAGGTAGAGGTACCTCTATGTAACACGAACACATTGTTTGTAATGGACGCTCGCATAGTGAAGAGGTAGAGGTAGAGGTTAACCTCGCGGGTCTCCTAGAGGTCCCGCCCGCCCGCTTTTAAAGACAAAATTGTTTGTCTTTTCAAGCGGTCTAAAGCGCGGTCTATGACGTGGCTTCTTCGTGATTAGTCCTTTCAAGTCTTCTACTATCCCATTCCACCCTCTGCTGCACGTGTGGTCGTTTTTGTAGTATTTTCACTCTAGAAAATTCGAGATTAGTATTTTAGAATTGTGAATAACTATAACGGTAGTGAAATGAATGCATATTTAATTAATGCGGTGCATTAATTATCCTCCATTTACACGCTGTCGAAATGTTTTCACTATCTTCACTACTGTCACTTAATATTGTAAAAAAAATAAACTATCCTAACAACCTCTCTTCTTGCAACACAGTTGAAAACTGACCCTCAAATCATGTGAACCTGGAAAAGCAGCGCGCTATCCCTCTTCACTATGCAACCCTCCCTCTATCAAAACCTCTACCTCTACCTCTTCCCTCTACCTCTACCTCTACCTCTACCTCTACCTCTTTACTATGCGACTACCCTAAGGTTTGTGTTTTTACAAGATATATTTATTGTTTCTTGTTTCACTTCTTACTGCTGTTTGTGTTGTAGTGTTCTTTGTGCTGTTCTGTCAGCAAGAAAAATGAGTATTGCTAAGCGGAAATGCATAGCAATTATGCAATTAATATAAGTGATAATGTTATATAACCTAGGAAACCAGTAGCACTTATATTAATGGCATAATTGCTATGCGTTTCCGCTCGCTAAAGTTTATATCGAAACTCTAATCAATCCAACTCGTTGATAATAGTAATAAGTGGTATTCGGTCACCATATTGCCACAATTTCAATTGAGTAGTACTCATTTCATGATCCGAATCCCTGAACGAGACCCACTTCTCGGTACAACTAGTATGTAAGTAGGTACCGTTCTTTTTTTCGAAATTACCGGTGATTGAAAAGAATGTAGATATACTTTTCTCCCTGTCTGTTTCCTGGGTCCCTCCTGGTGCGGTCCTGTGGTAGCATCTCTGTGCTCTCTGGACTGTCATAGTCCTGGGCTCTGGATATTGTGGACGCCCTCAGAGAGGAGGCTGCAAGCACAACTCCCAGTAGAGCCATGCATGGTTAAATTTCCCCTGATGAAGCATTTATAAAAAGAGAGCAGTGTGGCAGTGTCACGGTGGTTCTGGGCTTGGATGGGGCCTGTTCCGCAGTGTGGGTGGGAGGCCCCCATTTTTTTTGGGGGGGGGAGAGTATTTGGGATTTACAAACGACTGAAAAAGTTCAGGCAATGTTAAATTGCATATCGACCCATTTTTCACCGAAAAACCAGTGATCTATATTATCAACGAATTGGATTAACTAGAGTCTCGACATAACCTTGAGCGAGCGTAGCGAGCGGAAATGCATAGCAATTAACCTAATTGCTAATGGTATAACCTAGGAATGTTATAGCACGTCGTTTAATGGCATAATTGCTATGCGTTTCCGCTCGCTCAAGGTTATATCGAAACTCTAGACAATCCAACTAATATTAATAAATGGTTTTGGTGCCATAAATGGTCGCCATATTGCCTGATCCGGATCACTAACTGGGAGCCTGAACGAGACCCACTTCTCGAGATCGGTGCAACTAGTACGTAAGTAACGATCTTTCGATTCATGGAATTATAACAATATTCTGAGTCCCATGAGATGGAGGGACTAACAATAAGTGTGTTTCCTCTTTCTAGTAACTAGTGGGAGTTGGCCCTACCCCCTGACCCTAACTTTGGCCCTTTTGTAATTAAATAGCTAACATCATTAGGAAGCTGTAGTTAAAATGTGAAGTTGATCGGGTAAAGATTTAAGTCGCAAGTGTATCGCCCGATTTGAAAAACATAGTTTTGACAAAAAACACTTTAAAGTTTAATTCACTGAAATGGTCATTGTTTACTTTTTAAATTATTTTACGTAATTTTTTATTGACGACCGGTGACAGTGAGTGTAAAGGCATTTAAAAACTCTTCCAGCCAAAAGCCTAGTAGTCTAGTCGCAAAAAAAACGCGCAACGCTGATTATTCGGGAGCCACCCCAGAAATGTGTTCCCAATTTGTCGGCTTCGAAAGGCCTGTGCTAACTGCGTGCCAGTCGAAAAACCTTGAAAATGTCGGACGGATTGTTTTTTTCTTATAACTCTTAAACCGTGCATCCTCACCCCGAAAAATCAATGATTTGCGTTTTTGCGAGCTTAGCCTTTTTTTTTTTTTTTGTCTTAGACGACTGGACTATAGCCACGTTGAATGCACCGGTTCCCGTAGATCGTCGAAGTTAAGCAACGTCAGGCGTTGCCAGGACCCGAATGGGTGACCGACCACGTGCTGTTGGTATTATAGGTAGCGACCTGTACATAGTCCGGCGTTAATAACCCAATTGTTGATACGCCGTTGAACATGAAAAATCCCTCTTTCACCACATTAACGCTCTTAGATATAGTTTTAAGGATTAGTTTTTAAGACCATACCCAGTAATGTACGAAGACCAAGTTGTCATGAAACTCTTGTTGGGCTGATTGCTCGAGGTGACAAGGGTCAACAGGGTAGTAGGATAGGGTTCTCACTTGCCGCTTAGTAAATGAAAGTCATTCTTATTTACTTGTTGTAAAGCGTTTACTAATACAATAGGTACAACTTGTTAGTTGACAAGTACTTAGCTTGTGTTAGGCCCTTTGCACACTACGCCACCACGGACGCGCCACCATGATGGCCGCACATGAGCCGCCGCTACGTCAACCAGCTAGCAATTTGATCACGAACGCTTATGAAGCATTTGTGTTGGCATACATCTTTCTGCGTTTTCGGGTACGCAGCAAAAATCGGCGTAGTTATTGGATACATCCTTCTTTGCGTGATAGAAGTGCAAAAAGAGCTTTTTTGAATCCTTAGGAATAATCCAGACAAGTTCTATTATGTTATTAAGTCTCAATGTGAAATATTATTTTGTTTAATCTAAAAGTTGGCTATTATTAATTTTAATTTAAAATTTATTTAAAACTTTGTAATAAAACAAATATTTTTTTTTTTTTAATTTATGGAATGTCCACTTAATTTTGTCCATGACTATGTATGTGTATATATATATATATATATATATATATATATATAGATTTTTTTTTTTTTTTTTTTTTTTTTTTTTTTTTTTTTTTTTTTTTTTTTTTTTTTTACGGCGCATCAACTTCTAGGTCATTAGCGCCGACATCCAGGGTGCAGCGAGGAATTTTCCCAGCGAGCCTTGAGATGAGAAAATTCCTGCCGGAGGTGGGAATCGAACCCACCATCTCCCGCTTATGAATCCAGCGTGCTAGCCACTAGACTACGGGAGACCCCTATATATATATATATATATATATATATATATATATATATATATATATATACATATGTACACAGAAATATAATACAACCTACAGTATTTTTGTTTGAATTAAGATTAAGAAGCTGTAATAATGTATTACTGTTATTTAGTTAAAATACAATTCACATTAATATTACTAACCACATACATTTTTGTCGCTCTCACTTGCATCTTTATTGATGAATATAAATAAAGATCCAGACCATCCAGGCTGGTGGCCAGAAAAATCGCATCCCCTAGCCACCGCATTTCTGGAAGCGCTGCCAGTCGAGCCACAAACGCCCAGTGTGCAGTGCTCCATAGGGATCAATGTTACCACGATGCGGCCACCGTGGTGGCCAAGTGTTCAAAGGCCCTTAGAGTTCTCTCCTTGTGCCTAGTGCATTGTAATGCCCATGTTGAATTTACCAAGTCGTCCTTTTCCAAAGCTTATTTCTCCTTTTCATTTCTTCGTGTCAAATCGATTATAATTCATGCCGAACTCATGAACGGCCGGAAACATGCGCGTCTAATCTTCGCCCTTCACGTCCAAGGCTAGAATCGAAGCCACACAAACACTTCCAAACATACTTAAATAGATCCATGCAAAGGGGGCTTCAGTCCAAAATCATTAGTTTTGGGAAAACTAGACTGAAGCCCTTTCTACATGGAATAATAAAATTAGGACTATGTTTCTATGGAAACTATCTATTGGACTGAAGTCCTTTTAACATAGAAATGTGAAGTTACCTTTCATCGGAACCTTCAGAGACAACGAATCCATCACTAACTCATATCGGGAAAAACTAGACTGAAGCCCTTTTTGCATGGATCGATTCATTTATCGTCAGAGTTTAAGCCTTGTTAGCAAGCGTACGTTTGACAGCAGAAGTCTTCACCTCTAATGCGTGCTGAATATGTTCAATGGAATTTGTTTGAAAATCATTAGTAGGGTTCACATTGTTTCGAATGTTTACCTTCCATTTGCCATGATTTCGTAACCGTTTCGGGTACTTACATATCATTGATACAAATGCAAAGTATCGAATGTGAAAATCACCACTTTCCAGAGTGAAAAAACTTTTACTCATTACTTTGCTTTTGTACAGTCAAATAGTCGGCAGATTCGACCTTTTGACAGTGGATAATCTCCCCTTTCACTGAGTGCACGTAGATTCGAAAGTTTGCCGCACATCAGTCCAACAGAAATCAGTAAAGATTGAAAATAAAAAATGCATTTTTTCACATTCGATACTTTGCATTTGTATTGACGATATTATCTTCAGCCCAGGCATCAATTGAATTTTTGCCAATATGGCGACGGGATTATCAACGATTTGGGTTGACTAGAGTTTCGAATTAACCTTGAGGAAACCCGTAATACTTATGTTAATGGCATAATTGATATGCGTTGATAATATAGATCACTGGTTTTTCGGTGGAAAATGGCCCGATATTCAATTTGACATTTTTTTCTGGTGTATGTAAATCCCAAAGACGCATTTTCCTAGTAGAAACAAGAACAGCACAACAAACAACAGTAAGAACTCAAACACTCGAAAGAAATCGCGTAAGAAACACAAATCTTCGAGTGAATTGCGTTGAAAACAGAAAGTAAAGAAGACAGTTACTACAACGGCCAATAGAATTGCCCATAGGAATAGACCAATAGAAATACTAATGAGTTATGCGCCTGCGCTGATGATCCAGATCCTTGAACGAGACCCACATCTCTAGCCTGCGTTGAGGCTAATACTTAAGTACCCCGTTTCGAGATATTTAGTAAAATATACGAAAAGTCCATATCTGTTAACGTCTGTTATGTATATATTTTAAAATACTTTATATAAACCAAACGTAACAATCATTTACAGGAGTATAACTTAGTTAGGATGGCTGCCAATGTCTGGAAAAAAAGTTCAACTCAACCCGCGATTTTCGAGTACCGGAAGCCGACGTTTTTCCACCATCTCGATTCCCTTCGTAAAATTATATTTTGAAAAAAAATTTGGTTCGAAAATACCTTGTTTAATGTAAAAAGTCAAGTTCGTTAACCAGCAGAATCCATCTACCGGAAGACTGTGTTAACCAGCAGAATCCATCTACCGGAAGACAGTGTTAACCAGCAGAATCCATCTACCGGAAGACTGTGTTAACCAGCAGAATCCATCTACCGGAAGACTGTGTTAACCAGCAGAATCCATCTACCGGAAGACTGTGTTAACCAGCAGAATCCATCTACCGGAAGACTGTGTTAACCAGCAGAATCCATCTACCGGAAGACTGTGTTAACCAGCAGAATCCATCTACCGGAAGACTGTGTTAACCAGCAGAATCCATCTACCGGAAGACTGTGTTAAAGATGAAATTCGCGCGACAAAAAGGATTTTCGTTTGTAGGTTTGCAGATACATTTCTTAAAGGTTCTTTAACGAATGAAACCATTTTCTCAAGATGATATCTGTAACCGTTGTCAAGAATGGTCGATACAACTACTTTTAGAAACTAATTTTAGTTTGGGTATTGAGAAACGATTGATTCCGTTGAAACTTGTTCCAGACGTCTGTCATTCATCTAATCTAAGATATTTAAATTTTGGTTAGGTTTTGAGTTAAGTAAGGATTAGAATAAAATATTTTATTTATAGATATGAAAGGTTTTGGGAACTTAGTATATTTTCTAAAATATCTCGAAAACGGATGGAAAATCGTGGTAGTGGAAGGTGGCTAATAAAAAACTTACTAATTTTCTACAAAAAAAGATTCTGATGTAATTTTCGATGGGGGCGATATCAATAGAAGAAATAAGTGCTTAAAACTTCGAAAATGTTAGTTTTTTTTTTTCAATGGGGTTTTGTCTCTGTTTACCTAACTTTTTTTTTTTTTTTTTTTTTTTTTTTTTGCATTTTACTGTAAAATGAGTATTTTAGTAAAACAATGTAAGAAAATGAGAAAAATTGTTATATTGTTTCCAAGAGCGAACGTTGAGAAAGAGATTGGAGTAATTTTTGCTTAGAATGCAATCAGTTTCCTCTTGTGGTTCTTAACATCTTATATTACTTCTCTTTGAGATTTCATTGTATATTTTTCACGAAAGATCAAAACATATCAATAAATGGTTCTGTTCCTTTACTAATGGCACAAGGGATATGAACAGAACCGGGCTAAGATGACGCAGAACCTGTGAGTCGTTTTTTTATTATATTATTACATGTGTTTTCATTTTTCTCGAATGTTTAAGACAAAATATTAAGCTTTCCTTATGACACTAGGAATAAGAACGGAATCCCGCTAAGAGAACGCAGTTTTGCGATTCGGATTTTTAACAACTTTGATTATTTAATTATTCGGAATTAACAACTTTAATTTTGGAAATTAATTTAACTAAAGCATGTTAAAATAGCCTCATAGTTCATGGACATCTCACTATTCAATGAATTTAGATGGAATAACTTTATTTCTTTCTTTTTTCAGGTATTTCTCGTCCGAAAGATAGTTGGAGCAGACAGTGGCACCTTGTATGCCATGAAGGTTTTAAAGAAAGCTACGTTAAAAGGTATTGTTAATATATTTTGTTAGAAGTAGGATTTTAAGAATGTTCCTCTATAAAATATTTTGATTACAAGAAAACATAAAGGAATAATGATAATAATTATTGTAATGATGACAAAATAAATAATAATTGCATGTCCTTGAAAAAAAAAAGAGCACCTTCACTTGGTGTATCGTTGATAATTCAACAATGTCTAGGCACGTTTGGACATTCTTTGGGAGCCTGCAGCTTGTAATGACGTTGAAGTAATCGTAATCACTGCCACCCAAATATTAAATTGGGAAGAACTCACCTGAATTAAAATTATCAAATGATGAAAACCTTGGAAGGAGAGATATATTATGAATATAAGCCAAATCGGTTCATGAGGAACCAAAGTATTAATTTCCTACACCGACTATAATTTTTGATTCCTTGCAATTTATAACATAAATATAGTCTCAAACAAAGGAAAAAGATGTTTTGTGAACATATAAAAAACCAGGCCATTGGAAGTGTATGTTCACTAATGAATTATTAATGTGTCCTTGGCAGAAATAATTTTTGTTTTGTTGACTCACTAAGTGTAGTAATTACATTAACATTTTCCATCTATTAACGCCCATTTATTATTGACAACGAATTTTAGGATGGGTTATCTATAGATTACCACTCTTTTCTTGCCAGGATAGGGCTGATGCCTTTTCTTTTTTCAGAAGAAAAGCCATCACACCTAGTGGGAATCGAACCCACGACCTTAGGCACAGAGTCCATATGCCTTAGCACTTACAGCAACCGGGCCTCTGTAAATAAATAAATAATTAAACTTATGCTATTTCTGAAAATATAGTCAAACTCTAATTGATAAATAAACATATCGCACTAGTATTTCTAAAGTGACACAACTCAAAATAAAACTGTGTCACTCTTGCCTATGTAGGGGCCTTAGGATTAAGACAGGAAGGGTGACACAAGTGCCCTCTGGTGTACAAGCTCCGAAGCTAGGTACATACAGTTTTGATGGTCGATAAAGAGATATTTACCATGTCTTTCACAGTCATAACTATGACGGTGTGAATAAAACCGATTTTTGAGTTGTGTCACTTCAGAAATACTAGTGCAATATGTCAAAAAGGTTATTCAATTTAATTCAGACATCACATTCTGTTACAGTGAGAGACAGGATGAGAACCAAAATGGAGAGAAACATCTTGGTTGACGTTCGACATCCGTTCATTGTCCGGCTTCATTACGCTTTCCAGACTGAAGGGAAACTCTACCTCATCCTTGACTTCCTCAGGGGAGGGGACTTGTTCTCCAGGCTCTCCAAGGAGGTACTCACACCATCATACCTTAGGAATTTATTAATAACATTATTTATTTAGAAATTTATCTGCAACAATCTGAGTCCCATGTAATAAATCTGTAACTTACAAAGTGCCTGCCTTGCAAATATTTATTCAGGATATATAAAAATGTTGGTGGTTTAATTATACATTATATGTAATGAGCCGTATGCCATGATGTTATACAGCATGCTGTAACTCCCTTTGAGGTTTTATTATAAATGTATTAATGACGACAAATTTTGTAGACGTAAAAATGTTATTCCATTGTTATAAACTATTAAAAAAAAAAAGTGAGCCAAAAAACAAATATCGTCAACTCTTACCTGAGTACATTTCTGGAGTAAGGATGTTCTAATACCATCAAAGTCATCAATACCAACTCATATGAGTAGTACTCAAATAATTTTTCGATACTACTCATATAAATACTCCTAAAGTATCAATGCTTACTCATATCGAACCTTTTAGATATTTTGTAATGAAACTTTTGTAGCAAATGTTAAAGGACAATAATTTTGTGAGGGTAAAAATTAAAAGTGGAGTAATTAATTAACTAATTTTTATTGAATTAACAAAAATTATCTTTTATTAATAATTATATAAATCCAAAACTCTTTAGCATCAGATTGCCAAAAAACAGTATTTCGGAGAAAATCTGATCCTGGTTTATGACATTGTTGCTCCGGCTTCGGAAAATAAGCACTCGCTTGGAAACGAAGTTGAGACTACAATTACACAGTGTTGTGCATATTTGTACATACAAGCAAATACAAATTTCATATCATCCCATTCTGCAAATGGGTTGCTTGTAAGGGAAACTACTGGATTTGATAAATATACAGGAACTTCATCACCCTTGTGATTTTTTTTTTTTTTTTTTTTTGGGGACTTTTCCATAGTTCAGTAGTCAGTCTGATTCGATTCGTTACCAAGTACTTTGTTTCGATACCGAGTAAGTACCGCAAGAATTATTCAATACTATTAGTACTTGGTATTGAATCAAAAGTATCGAGTACCTATTCGTATTTACTAGTATCGGAACGTCCCTACTCTGGAGTGATAATTTCATAATTTTATTTAAAATATAATGTTAATAAAGTAATATTGAAGCTTTACAATATCAATAGTGAACATTTATTAAAACTTCAATTAAATTATTATTGTTTGTTATTATTTCTGGTTTTTCTGTTTAGCTGATGTTCACAGAGGAGGACGTGAAGTTCTATTTGGCTGAACTAGCCCTCGCCTTGAACCATCTACACAGCCTCGGCATCATCTACAGGGATCTTAAGCCTGAAAAGTAAGACTTAACTCTGATTTTTATCTTTAAATGTTATAACCTGTACTCTCCTATCAGTTCAAAAACAGGTGTAGAGGGCAATGCTTGGAACAGAATTTTAAACTTCGTAACTTTGTTTGGACAAGTTATCAAATGTCCCCGTCCGTAGTCTTTGTGCTGGGGAGGGGGGTTTAAAAGGTATAATTTTTCGGGTTTTCGCTTATATCTCGAAAACCATGCGTCCTAGCGACATGACCATTCTAAAAAAAATGAAAGCTGATTAAATTTGCTACAAGTTCTACTTAGTCAAGTTTTTCAAAATATCTTTATTTTTCGAGATATCTGCTCTTGAAAGTCAGTAAGCTTGGGAAAAAAAAACACTGTTGCCGCACATGTTTGGCTCTTTTTGACCGAATAACTCTTCAACGATGCACCCAAGAAATAAATACCGGCCATTGGGTTGTAATAAAAACCAAGAATAAGTAGAATACTACTCCTATGTCACTATACCAATATAAATATAATATAATATATAATAATAATAATACAATATAATAATATAAGGTAGCTTAAATTAAGTCATGTTAAGGTCTATTATAATTTTGATAATATCATGTTAAGGTCCATAATTTGAAAGTTTGAGAGTAAAACTCAGATAAAAATGAAAGGGGTTTCACTTACCCTCTAGTTATTTCCATAACTAACTATATTTTCCACAGATGAACTCTAGATTTACAGACTCCAATTTGACACAATTTCATTTTATCTTGAGACTTGAAGAATGATTGAACTGTACCTCAAAGCTAATCTCTTTTTATCAGGGGTCGAAAATAATTGTTAACTTTTATTTGAAACAAGTATTTATTAAACTTTTTTTTAAAAAAGTTTTTTTTTTTTAACTGTTATTTTTAAACTTAAAAAATAAAAGTTTTAAAGTAATTGATATTAAAATACTTATTATGAAAAAGCTTAAAGAAATAAATTAAAGCTACTCATGTTTATTTTTTGTTTTGTATCAACAAATATATTTCAGTAAATAAACAAAAATACATTTTTAAACAAAGAACATTTCACTTCTTTTCATCTTATTCAACCCTAAAATTCTTGATTAAAATACTTAAATCTTTTATTTCACATTGAAAAAAATAAAAGTATTACTTTAAATTTAATTTTCATGTACTTAATTTTAGAAGTTCCTAAATAACTTTTACTCTTAAAACAGTTAAATACAAGTTTTTTTAACAGTTAAATTTTAACTTTTTTGATAAAAAAAAAAAAAAAAACTATTTCGATCCCCTTTTAATCTCTTCAAAAACAGTAATTGTTAATCATATGAAGATAATTCTTAAATGATTTTTCAACCTGTCCTCAATTAATACAATCAGTTTCCTGTGCATTGTTCCACCTAAAATCTCACTTCTCTTCAAGATTACATTGGAGTAGGTGTTTAATTTTCTTTACAACATATTAACTGTTACTATCCCAAGCATTCCAAATGGTTTGCTAAGATGATGCAGTTCTTGCGGGGCAAACTTTAAACAATTATTTTTATCATATGTATTTTTTATTTGAACCTAATTCTTAAATAATGCTATTGAAATTTGTGAAATAAACCTAATTCAATTACAAAATGTCATTACTTCACACTTATTTAATACATATGAACATATTTAATACATATGAACATATTTAATACATATGAACATATTTAATACATATGAACATATTTAATACATATGAACATATTTAATACATATGAACATATTTTTTCAAAGGGTTTTTGATTTCAGCATTCTGCTCGATGAAGAAGGGCACATCTCCCTGACAGACTTCGGCCTGAGTAAGCAACCTATTGATGACCAGAAGGCTTACTCATTCTGTGGGACTGTCGAGTACATGGCTCCAGAGGTAGTGAACAGGAAAGGACATTCGTTTGCTGCAGATTGGTGGTCGTTTGGTGTTCTTATGGTGAGTTGGCTCTCAATTCTAATGTACTTCCTCCTTCCCAGTTGGGAGGAAAACCAATCAAATTGATATATGTATATATATATATATATATATATATATATATGTTATATATATTGTAATAACAAAAAATTGTAAACCTCTACGGCGAGGAAACATACGAACTGACAAGACGGCTAAGCAAGATGAGATGTAGAATAGCGACTACTCGAAACGACCTCCAATTTTTACGCAGATGCAGGGAAGAAAAGGTCATCCCACCTTTTCTAAGAATGAAGAGGACCCTCAAGACCACCAAAGCAGCCCGGATCTATGACAACATGGAGAAGGCGCTGCTGAGGGAAAGGATTGGAGCGTATCGACATCGGATGTGGAGCCTGCAAACAGAGGAAACTTCTCTCACAGAGAAAGTCACCTCAACTGTAGATGCAGAGTTATGGGACACAGTGGACCGCATTACAAAAAGCAAAGCGGAGAAAGTGGGTTCTCATAACGCGGAGAAAAAGGACAAAAAATGGGATAAGCTGACCAGAAGAAACGAGCCAAATTTGGTGGCCCTTAAAAGGGTCGTTGACAATAACGACCTTCAGCCTTCCACACCAGCTGAGAGGACAGTCATAGTCAATTTAGCTGGTATAGAACTGTCTCAGGCGGCTACGGAAATCCTCGAAAAAGGAATGAATTTTGCTGTGGCGCCCACCCGGACCCTGATAGAGGAATTAGTGACCAGTATCGAGGCTGCTCTCACACCTATGGTTGGAGAAATGGCCGACAAGATAAGACTGGAAGCTGCCCACCTCGTCAGTAATGCCAGGCCACCAAAGGATAATCTGACGCCAGACATGCTCTATGTGACCTGAAGAAACGTGACGATATTGTAATAACCAAGGCGGACAAAGGCAACAGCACTGTCATTCTCGACCGAAGTTCATACGACGAAAAAATGGAATCTCTATTAACTCCAGATAAATATGAGAAAGGTATCAAGGACCCCATCAAAAGGATCGAAAATAAAATTAAGAACATCTTGAAAAACAGCAAGATGGAGCAGGGAATGATTGCTGAGATGACCCCCGGGGATTCCAGAATCCCAAGGATTTATGGCCTTCCTAAGGTACATAAAGAAGGAGCCCCCCTCAGGCCAATTGTATCAATGATCGGGGCACCCACTTATAGACCAAGCAAGGTGCTGGCCAGGGAGCTGAAACCATACACGGGCCAATCATTCTCAGCGGTCAAAAATTCATTTCATTTGGTGGAGATTTTGAAAAATATCAAATTGGAGGAAAAGGATATATTACTGAGTTTTGATGTGGAATCTCTTTTTACCAGTCTTCCAGCACAGGATTCCATCAACATTATTAAGAAAAACAAATTTCTGGAAGGCAAGATGATGGAACTAGCTGAGCTTGTGCTGACTTCGTGCTCCTTCCAATACAAAGGAGTCCTGTACCAGCAGAAGGATGGCGTGGCCATGGGCAACCCCTCTCACCAGTTGTGGCCGATATTTTCATGGAGGACTTTGAAAGGCGGTTAATGGAGAAGACCGAACACAAACCGAAGCTCTGGCTACGATATGTGGATGATGTTCTCGCAATTTGGCAGCATGGGGAAGAGGAACTTAAAAAATTCCTCTTGCTAATGATCAACTTGCACCCAGCTATCAAGTTCACCGTCGAGGAGGAGAAGGACGGAAGATTGCCTTTCTTAGACCTCATGATCATTAGAGGAAACAATGGTGAGCTGGAGCACACCGTTTATAGGAAGCCCACGGCCACAGGGAGATATTTACACTCAGACTCACACCACCACCGGGGACATAAAATGAGTGTAGTCAGGACACTCGCACATAGAGCTGTTAGCTTGTGCAGTAACCGGACACTCCTGAGGATGGAATTCGAGCAGATGACCAAGGATCTTGTCAGCAATGGTTACGATCAAAAATTAATTTCGCGAACCATCAAGGATGTGGAAAGCGGACACAAGGAGGAAAACAGCCGGATAGACACAAAACAAAGAACCAGAATCTCCTTGCCTTACGTCAGCGGTGTCAGTGAGAGGCTGGGCAGACTCTTCAGAAAAGAGGAGATAGATGTCGCCTTCAAGCCTCTCAACAAGATAGGGGATTGCCTCGGGAAGAGTAAAGATAAGCAGCGGTTACAAGACCAGGGTGTCTACCTTCTACCGTGCGACTGTGGGAAGGTGTATGTAGGTCAAACAGGTAAGAAGGTGGCCACCCGGATCGGACAACACGCTGCTGACTACAGGCTGGGGCGCACCAAAACTTCTGCGGTGGCAACACACGGAGAAGAGTGCCCCAGGCAAGTATTATTCGACCGAGCCAAGACCCTAGCCAAGGAAACCAGCTTGACAAGGAGACTAATTAGAGAAGCCATCGAAATACATAAGCATCCGGTAAACTTCAATAGGGAAGATGGCCTCATCCTACCGGACATTTGGCGGCCCATCCTTAAGAAGATAGAGGAGAAAACAGGGACTCAAGACGACCAGCGCCCCACACGGACCACTGACGAACTACAGACGACGGACGAACGACGAAGACAGCCCTCGAGCCCTATTGGCCCACGGACCCCCTACACCATTGGCCCGCATAGTCTACGAAGCAGGGCTATAAAGGAGGGAAAGTCCGGGAAAAATTCATTCCCTTGATAACCACCGAGGACGACACATAGCAGCCTGAAGAAGTCGGAGATGAACCCGACGAAATATTGCGATGGAGAGAGGAGCGACACCGCTGGAGAAAGAAGCCGTTCCATACATACATGTGATACCCAGCGATGCAATTTAAAACAATATATATATATATATATATATATATATATATATATATATATATATATATATATAGAGAGAGAGAGAGAGAGAGAGAGAGAGAGAGAGAGAGATGAATTTATTAATGAGTATCTGCAAAAATAAACACTTTCAAAAAACAAAATTTCAGCTTAGTAACCAGCAGAATCTGCTCAATAGAACACTGTCTTTTCGAAATAAAAACAAAAACAAAAAAACAGTGAAATTTTCTCAAAGAAGAAAAAAAAAATTAAACTCCTTATTAAGAGGAGATCGTTGACTGTAGATGATGCAAGGTAGAGATTGTCGGGGTTGCTACTTAATAAAACTACATTTTATCATAAAAATGGTTTTATTGTGCCGACGGTTCGGCTTGAACTTCAAGCCTTCATCAGGGCTGTAAAAAACAAGTAGGACGGATGTAATACTGAAATATACATATATATATATATATATATATATATATATGCCTACATACAGAAATACACATACATATATACATACATACGTATATGGAAAAAGACAAAAACATAAAATACTAGAACATAATATATAGAAGAACAATGTGCTCTAGAAGTGTTTGGATTATTAGGAGAACAGATATAAGAATAACAGATTACATATTAGATTAGATATAAAAATAACAATATGGGCTTACCGATGGGAAGATTGAGAACTATTCCTCACAAATGCGGGATCATTTCTGACAGTTAATACAGGGAAACATAGGAAGAAAGGAGATGGTGGGGGGGGGGGGGGGTTCTGGACCACCCAATGGACAGAGAACATACAAGATGAAAGAAAGAGGGCGGAAGCCATGAAGTCATAAAATGTTGTGTTAATGGAAAGGGAGGCAGGTATAAAGGGCTATATTGCAGGCGGTATAGTTTTTATTGTGCAGGGCTGTACTTCCATCCTACTTGCTTTTTACAGCCCTGATGAAGGCTTGAAGTTCAAGCACAATAAAACCATTTTTAAGATAAAATGTAGTTTTATTAAGTAGGAGTGACCGAACCCCGACAATCCCTACCTTTAAACTCCTTATGGTTTTCTATTATTGGACTTCCAGGTATATTTTTTATAGGTATAGGCACTGAGACAGGTGGAATGGAATCACTTTTAATGGTGGCATATTTAACCATTTTTGTTTGCTTTGTTTTTTAACAAAACAAGAAAAATACTAGAATTTTGGTTGCTCAAAAGTAACAAAGGAATTTTTCCATATACAGTAGACTCTCCCTTATCCGCTATCCATTGCTCTCTAATCTGAAGGTCTCCAAGAGGAATGAATTCCTAGAAATCCTTCCCTTCCTAGCTATCCAAACATTTATTTCAGGGTATTTCATTGAATGGAAGTCAAAGAAGGCATATATGTTTCCTTTTATGGGCAGGAACTTTCTTTTTCTTCTGAGAAAATAAATGTTTCTAATAAGGCATCTGAGGCTGGAACACCAGATATACCCTAGCAAGGATTTACATATTTTCAATTTATTTTATAGTTCGGTACCTACATTTTACTTAAATATGCAAAAAAAAAATATATATATTAAAATTGGTCCATATATCCTCAAAAAATAAGGTTTTTCAAATATATAAGTGACAGCTTCTAACCTAATTCTCTAATC
Source organism: Gonocerus acuteangulatus (assembly GCA_946811695.1). NCBI lineage: Eukaryota > Metazoa > Arthropoda > Insecta > Hemiptera > Coreidae > Gonocerus > Gonocerus acuteangulatus. The sequence goes on along the minus strand of OX328124.1, from coordinate 14,168,826 downwards.
GGGCGTTTCAGACATCTAAGTCTATAATTGTATTTACTGACTGCCTTATCTGCCTCAGTGTAGCTCATACTTTTTTTATAGTCAATGCAAATTGTATTAGAAAATTATGTTTTTAATTGTTTCTTTTTCAAATTTGTTTACAATTTTTCACTATTGCTTATTCTTATTTAAGTGTTTTAAGTGATGAATTGCCCTTGTCGCAGTCTCACTAATGTATAAATAAATAATCCGGCGTTTTCTCTTATCAGACTGTACCCCTGTACCGACGACGCCGGATTAGGGAGCATCTACTGTATTCCACATTTATGCAAACTTAGATATACACATTTTGGTTAAGTTTGTAAAAGAGGAAATTCTTAAAAAATATATTACAGTAACATATTTATTATAATATAGATATTAATATAATATCTCTAAGGAGGCAAGGAGAAAATGCGCTAAAAATGGGTAAATGTCATAAAAACTGAAAATTGCATTATGCATTTTTTTTTTGTATACAATTTTTTTTTTTTTTTTTTTTCAAAAATGCAATACCCTGTATTTGTTTGTATTATATTCGTTAATATAAATTAGTTTTGCATAGAAACTTTTGGGACAGTGTCTATGAATGGCTACTATCCATCAACAGTTCATTCATGATGTTATTTTTCTCAAGTCTGTTAATTAGTGATTTACAGATAAATTTGTATTACATTGTGTACTCATTGGTATCTCTATTTTTGTAATTAATTCTATAGTCTATGTCCAATTCGAAGTCTTTTAAGGACTACTTCTTCCCTCCAACAACTTCTGTAGCTCGAGTGACATTATTTCATAACTGGCTTTATCTCCCGAATCTCGTCATTTAAATATGACTACTCTTTTTTTTATTGATGACTAGCCGTTACCCGGCGTGCCATGCTACACCTACTTTCTGCATATAGAAAAGCCTAAATAAATTAGAAACCAAATAATTATTATTAAAATCTAATAACACGAATCTGTAACTGTTATGAACCCCTGGCCTCCCAACTGTGAGTCCTAGACGACTTTGACCTAACCTATAACACCCCCCGTATCAAGACATACATGTATACCAAGTTTCGTAAAAAATGGTCTAACGGTGTGGATTTGTATGAGGGACAAACATACAGACAGACAGCTGGTAGACGTTTTTGACTTAGCCTACGACACTCCTCAGATTAAGATCCACATGTGTACCGAGTTTAGTCAAAATCGGACGAACGGTGTGGATTTGTATAAGGGACAAACATACAGACAGACAGCTATAAGAAATTTTTGACTTAGCCTACGACACTCCCCAGATTAAGATCTACATGTGTACCGAGTTTAGTCGAAATCGGACGAACGGTGTGGATTTTTATAAAGGACAAACATACAGACAGACAGCTGGTAGACGTTTTTGACCTAGCCTAGGAGATTTCTCGTATCAAGACCTACCATTATTCCAAGTTTGGTCAAAATCGGTCAAACGGTGTAGATTTGTATAAGGAACAAACAAACAGAAAAACAGACAGACACGTGATTTTTATATATATATTAGTCACTTTCTAAATCTTATTGAATGATTTTTTTTTTTTTTTTAACCAAATGTTCGTTTAAATTTCAGTTTGAGATGCTTACTGGAACACTGCCTTTTCAAGGAGCGAATAGGAAGGAAACCATGACCCAAATCTTGAAAGCCAAGCTAGGAATGCCCCAGCACCTGTCACAAGAAGCACAGTCCCTCCTACGAGTTCTCTTCAAACGGAATCCTGCCAACAGACTCGGAGCTGGTCAGTATATACTATTTAATGTTCTGAACCTGTGATGAATCAATTCAACCAATTTGGATTATGAAATACATAACTAACAGATTATCAACTCATGACAAAATAAACTAAGTACATTGCTCATTAAGGATATTATTTCATGTAACATTGCTGAGATTGCGGTTAAATTAGCCAATAAATAAATAATAAAATGTATTCACTATTAATTTTTATTTAACCAATTGTTTCTTGAATCTTAAATAATTTTTTTTTTTTTTTTTTTTTTTTTTTTGGTAAATAGTTACTTTTAATTACACAGGTCAACAACATTTGCTCCAAAAAAAAAACACTTAGAGCAGTATGGTCCTCTGATTACGATGAGGGGGTTGGTTAACCTTCATCACATCAGATTCAAGATCATTTGGAGGTCAAATAGAGAAAAAAACACAGTAAACATTTGAAAAAAGTCATGTGTATGTTTTTGAGGTGCCTGAGTCCGAACCCGTAGTTTGTTTGACTCACACTGCCTCCCAGAAAATGAATTTTTTAATGAGTTTTTTCAGATTTTCTACATTTTATTTCTCTATTTGACCTTCACATGACCTCTAGGAAAATGTGTAAGGTCAAACAATCTACGGATTTGGACTCAAAAACATAAGCATGGATTTTTTTTCAGATTTCTCATACGGTTTTTTCTCTATTTGACCTTCAAATGACCTTGAATCTGATGTGATGAAGGTTAACCTGCTTCATCTTAATCAACGACCCCAAAAACCCTAAAAGGACCGTACCCCTTCAAGTGCTTTTTTTTTTTTTAGATCAAATGTTGTTATTAGTTTCAAATGCCAGTAAAAAACTCTTGCCTCACAGATTCATGTTAGCTGGAGTGTTTTTCAGATAAAAACTATTTTCTACATTTCTCTCTTAAATTCTGCCTGATATGTACCAAGTTCCGTTGCATTAAAGCCCAAAATACGGCCATTATGGGACTATTAATGATTTTGTTCCAGATTAAAATGCCATTCGAGAAGATATGGTTGACCGTTCGGAAGTAGGAAGCGTTGATCGTTGGGGTTTCGGTCAGTGTTCTTATTCAATAAAACACATTTTATTTGCTAAAATGTATATTTATTGCCGCCAACGTTTCAACGCCAAGAAAACAATCCCGTCAATGACAAAATTGACAAAGAAGTCATCTCCTCAACCTATTCCAACATTTTCCATATCCTCAAAACCTCCCGTTAGGTAATCCCACCCGGTTCGTTGCCGAATTCCGTGTGTCGGAATATGGTAATTCCGACACACCGTCTGATCCTTCCTTGTACCTGCAATACCCATCGGCAAGTCCTTTATCTTTACCGCCGTCCCTCTGTCCTTACTCCCAGGTCGACTTTCCCCCACCCCCTCACCCCCATCCTCTCATGTCTAGCCCTGGCCCAATCCTTCCCTGTACCTGCAATATCCATCGGCAAGTCCTTTATCTTTACCGCGGTCTTTACCCTCCTTCCTTACTCCCAGCTCCACTTCTCTCCACCCCCTCCCCCCCATCCTCTATTGTCTAGCCCTGACCCATCCTTCCAGTCTTCAGAAATGTTCTCTTCTTGAAACGGGACAGTTCTCAATCTTCTCAATAGGTATGTTACTATGACACTTGTACTTTATTCGCTTGGATACCATATACATGTATATTTATTTATATTGCTATTATTATACTATATATATATATATATATATATTTATATTTTCAAGCATATAGGTACTCTATTTACGTTAATGTTTCTAGCCCTTTTTTTTTTTTTTTTCTGTCCTTACCATTGTTATACCATATATGTTTTTACAGCCCTGAAGATGGCTTATATAGCAAGCCGAAACGTTGGCGGCAATAAATATACATTTTAGCAAATAAAATGTGTTTTATTGAATAAGAACACTGACCGAAACCCCGACGATCAACGCTTCCTAAAATGCCATTCCTATGATATAAGTCATTCTCTTTAGTTGATCATCTATGAGTAAATGAATAATTTCATTTTTGAGTAATCTCCCACTCGAATTTTGGTGGTTAATGAAACTACAACAATTTGCTAAGGGAATATTGAATGCCAGGTCAGAAGGTGAAACCAAAATTGTGGCTGCTACCTAGGGCTGTACTATGTCATAGTTTCTATGGGAGAATAACAGTTAAACAGAGGAGTGCAAACGTTAAACAGAATGCTAAACAACAGAACACCATTTATAAATTCACTATAGTTTGTTTAAATTATAATGTAATAAAATCTTGGCAACATAGTTACACTGGAACTTCTTACAGATTACCTATGTCTCAAAATATGGTAACATAACTGAAGACTGTGGTTGTGTGCACATATTTAATAAGGAACTTAACAAAAATATAACACAATGTACTATTATTTCAGTGAATATATTTATTTACAAAAAATACTATATTTTATGCATTTTTTTAAATTTGTAAATGATGGAATAAATTTTAGGACCCGATGGAGTTAATGAAATAAAGAGTCATTCATTCTTTGCGACGGTCGACTGGGATAAACTGCTGAAGAAAGCTATCCAGCCTCCTTTCAAGCCTGCTGCTCAGAGAGCTGATGACGCCTTCTATTTCGACTCAGAATTCACATCTAAATCCCCAAAAGGTAAAGTTAATCCTAAAAACATAAAATAAAAGTTTGTCCTTTTTATTCTTTTGTTTATTTTATTTTTGATGATTTCAATGAGAAGGAAAATTATAAATTAAATTAGTCTTAAGAAATTTTCCTTATCTGATATTTAAATCTAATTTAACCTCTTATGGGGGGGAGGTTAGATCAGTGAGATCACTGAACCAAAATTCTCTTTATTGGCTTATTTTTATCTTTTTTTTTTTTTTTTTTTTTTTGTATTATGAGAACTTAACTTGAAAGTGCTCATAATAAAAAAATGTTAAAAGAAGCCAATAAAGTGGAATTAGCTGTGCATCAAACAAAAAAATGTTTATAGAAGGGGTAGGTTATCGGGGTTCAGTCATGTGATTGATTAAAAACTACATTTACAACTGTGATGAGTTTTTTTTTTATGCGAATGTTTCAGCGTCCATGCCTTCTTCAGAAATTTAGCCTCTACGAAATGGGACCATTCTCCCTCTCCTCCATAGCCCTGAAGAAGGCTTGCATGTCAAGCCCAAACGTTGGCATAAATAAAACTCATTTCAGTTATAAAATGTAGTTTTATTCAACAAATGACCGAGTCCCGATGATCTACACTTTCTAAAATCACAACGTTTGACTGCCTCTTCTCAAAAAAGTAAATTTCTTCTTCCTGGAACTGAAAATTTCAAGGGGGGTCTCCTGTGGTCTAGTGGCTAGCGCCTTAGATTCATAAGTAATCTAATGCGCCGTTGAAAAAAACAAAAAAAAAAAAACTATAAACCTGAAGCATTTTATGCTGCTGAATACCTATGTCTGTGCAATCTAGCGAAGAACATAAAAAAGAAGGAAAAATAAATTATAGGGAAAATTTCAAAACAATGTGATAAAATTAATTCCATATGACAAACTTTATATTTATGAGAATATTCTTTTATGCTGATGTAGTGAGAACAAATTAGCTATTCTGATATTTTATCAACTCTTGAAATTACTTTAATTTTTCAGATTCGCCTGGTGTCCCTCCCTCCGCAAACGCTCATGAGTTATTCCGTGGATTTAGTTTCATCGCTCCTTGCCTCCTCGAACCTGAAGCTCAGCCAACAAAAGCTTTTGAACCTCTTACACGAGTAAGTCCATTCTATTCAACATTAACTCTAAACAAAATAGAATCTCATCAGAGATTTTAAAAGTTAATTGAGTTTAGAAAAAAAGAATTAACTAAATAAATAAAAAACTATTTCCCGAAGGAGCTCCCTAATCTGAGCACATTCCTTAGCAAGGTAGCAACTACTCTAAACATACAACTTTTTAGGTATTTATTGTCAAAAATATTTATTTATTTAACTGTTAATAGTCACGATATACACAATTCAAGAGAATGATCTCCATAGTTGGACTTCTGCTAAAAGAATGTTTGTTTTCAGATGCCGTTTTCCAAGCCGAACAGCATCACAGACGAATATGAACTACGGGAAGAAATTGGCCGAGGGAGCTACTCTATTTGCAGGCTAGCCTTCCATCGGCAATCTAGGACCGAGTGGGCAGTCAAGGCAAGTAAAAAATAATAACTTTATGGTAAAGTATTGGGCTGTAAAATAAGTTTGTAGCGTTTTTCAATATTTTGATTTAATTCTCTCTGTGTTTATAAAATCGTGTTCGATTGGCCAATAATGTTTACATATCCTAAATGAGGATTAGTTAAGGTGCTTTTATGTGTCAGTTTCAACAGATTCCTTATCTTCAAGTGGCATTCTCTGCTTGCTCAAAATGGAAGAGAAAAAAAAATCACTTTCATCATTTAATGATTTTTTATTTCCGAAAAAAAACAAAAAAACCTGCATAGACGGTTAAAAAACTTTGCAGTGTGTATGGCGATGATATCTTAGGAGAAAGCACCGCCCGTAAGTAGTTTGCTCTGTTCAGAACCTGAAATTTTGACTTGAAGAATGCAAAGGGTCCTTCAACTGTTGATGATAAGTAAATTCAAGCATTGGTCACAGACAACCCTCTGGATTTTTTTTGCCTAAAATCTTCAGTATTCCAACTCAATTTCTACTCCCCTCCTCATAAGTATGAAAAATATATCTTTAATATTAAATAACGGGGTCTCCCGTGGTCTAATGGTTAGCGCATTGGATTCATAAGCGGGAGATGGTGGGTTCGATCCCCACCGGCGCCAGATATTTTCTCATCTCAGGGCTCGTTGGGAAAATTCCTCGCTGCACCCTGGATGTCGGCGCTAATGACCTAGAAGTAGATGCGCCGTAAAAAAAAAAAAAAAAAAAAAAAAAAAAAAAAAAAAAAAAAAAAAAATATTAAATAACCTCATCTCTGCCGACGTAGAGTGCATACTTAACTCTAAGTACAATCCCTCTATACTATCACCTAAGCTCCTTAAGTTATGGTGAGTACATCAGGTCTGAGGTACCAATAGAATGGAAGAAAGCACTCAAGCAGCCAGGACTCTCAAGGGAGTCTGAGTTGCAACTTTAACTTAAAGACACCTTCTACATGATCGACGCCAGACAATATTGCACTATGTGCAACCTCCGGAAACCCGAGACACTCGCCCATATTCTCCTAGAATGCCCAATCTACTAGTCTGCTCGCACTACATACTTTCAAGATATTCAACCAGCAATTGATGAAGAAAAGTTCACATTGATTCTTTCACCTTCGAATTAGGACTCAATGTTCAGGCTCTTCCGCTTCACCATGGTTAATTGTTTGTGCTTTTTGAATAGTGTTGAGTAATTTATACTTCCATAAATTTATCTTATTTACTGTTAATTTTGATTATTATTAATAAGATTAAAATTATGTATATTTATTATGATCAACTGAGGAATTTCTTTTCTTTTCTTTTTTGTAACCAGGCCCCTAAACAAAATAGAGAATTTTATCAATCTATCTATCAAAACATATTAAATAATGTATTAATTTGTGTAATATTTTACAGGTAATAGACAAAGCGAAGAGAGATTGCCAAGAAGAAGTAGACATCCTCCTCAGGTATCGAGGCCATCCCAACATCGTTCATCTCAGGGATGTAAGTATTAACAGCCAAGCAGGGCTAGTTCAATTGTACTTCAGCTCCAATAATAACACATTCACTGTTCTTATCACATTGACTGTCAATAGGAGATAACTCGTAGTTTGTGCTATTGCCTAGGATTCCAGCTTTCAGTAATTTCACTCAGCTTCCATTTACTATAAAACCCGCTGTTTCTTTTGTTAAAGGACACCAATTCTTGATATCGATGTAGACCAAGAACTCACTCTACATCAAAATCTTTGTTTAATAAATTAAAACATACATTATTTAATTAAAAATTTAATGTATTTATCTTTTTAAAGGTGTACGAAGACGATAATAATGTTTACCTCGTGATGGAGCTAATGCGTGGTGGGGAACTCCTTGATAGGATCCTGCGTCTGAAAGCTTTCTGCGAACGAGAAGCATCAGCTATAATGCAAACAGTTATTTCTACAGTCAACTACCTTCATCAACATGGTGTAAGTTACTATTTAACTATCCTAAGTTAACAAATTATTTTTAATCAGAGCCTTCTTTGATTTTAAGTGCAGCTTGATTTTCTTTAATTTAGTGGAATTATTTAGATTTGGGCATACGTTTAACCAATTCAAACGAAAATATCAATTGATATTTAGCAAGCATAATTTTTCTGAATTATAACAGTATTCATCCCAGTGTGCGAAATGTTTATCGCATCATTTTGAATAACTTGGTATATATTCAATATTTTCAGGCTGAAGTTCAATAAAAGAGAATTAACAAAGTCAATTGAATTTATTCTATTTAAGCTCTGCATGTTTCACACATTGGGTGCCTCTTCAGGAGCTAAAAACTGACTAAACTAAAAATACAACCTAATTGTATTAAAGGAAACGTTGCCGTACAATGGCCAAACTCTTACTTCAGTACCAGTCCATACGGACATGGCCATTGTACAGGAAAGTTCGCCCTAATACAATTAGGCTGTATTTCTTGTTAAGTGAGTTTTTTTAGCTCCTGAAGACATGCTCCAGGCATGTAGTGTGTGAAACATGCAGAGCTTAAATAGAATAAATTGAATTTACTTTGTTAATTATCTTTTATTGACCTTCCACCTGAAAATATTTGATTAAGGAAGATTGGGTCACTATAAAATATAAATAACTTGTATATGCATTTGTCTGTGTGTTTATGTTTGTTTGTGTGCGTCTGTCTGTGTGCCTATCTCTGTTCTTGTTCTAAAATTTACAAAAATTGACCAATTTTGATGAAATTTAGTTCAAAAATTCTTTATTTAATGCCTAGTATACACAAATTTATTTCTTGTAATGAAAGTACGTGTGCACATGTTAACAAGTTCTTCTTTAGTGAAAAGTGACAATTATTAATAAAAGCCGTAAGTACGAGTGAATAGGAATGGATTCTATTTACTAAGCGACAAGTAAGCTCACCCACCATTGTTCTACTACACAGTTGGCCCTTGTCACATTGTGTAAACAGCCTAATAACTGTTTAGTGACAAATTAGTTACTGTACGGAACGTACTGAATGCACATGTCCGCCAACTTGTAAACAAGTACTTGTCACAACACCAGCTTAGCGAGAGGTAAACTATCAATAAAACAAAAGTTCAAGTTCATTACAATGAACTGTTATTTGCCCGAAATCCTATAATGGCAGAAGGATTTGGAGTTTATACATTTAAAATGTAATGGATCGCTGTCTGTACATGGAAGATATATGGGGAAAAATACTATTGGGAGCCTTCATCAACGCAATAGTACCCAAAACAATTACGAACTATCGTTAACATGATACAAACAAGAGTTTTTTTTGTTTTTTTTTCTCCATGAAACTTGGTATATAGTATTCCCCTGCAAATGATTGAACGAGTTCGTTAACCAGCAAAATTGGTTCATCTGGAGGGGGGAGGGGGTTTACTCCAGACCCAAAGTAATCATTCACCCATACCGGCCGCAATTATTGTTGTATTGCAATGAAACTTGGAATTCGTTGTGGACATATTAATAGAAAAATAAATTAAATCAGTTCACTATCCATGCAGACAAAGTCGCGGGCACAGCTAGTTTTATATAAATTTACAGAATTTTATATGAATAGGGAAATAAATAGATTTTGTGCTTATTTACCTCAATTAGTTGCATATATATTTATTGAATTGTTTATTGGGATACGTTTATTGACCTTGAAAAAAGTTATATTTATTTAAAAATAAATTTAACCAATTTTTCCACAAATTTCAGGTGGTCCATCGAGATCTTAAACCTTCAAACTTGTTGTATGCCTGTGAAAATACGAGCCCAGAAGGGTTGAGGCTGTGTGATTTTGGTTTTGCGAAGCAGCTTCGTGCCGAAAATGGCCTCCTCATGACTCCATGTTACACCGCAAACTTTGTTGCTCCTGAAGTGCTCAAGCGTCAAGGCTATGATGCTGCGTGTGATATATGGTCATTGGGAATTCTCCTCTACACCCTTTTGGCTGGGTATAACCTCATTTTAAATATTTTCCATTCTTTTTGTATTAATATTTCCTTACTGATGAATATAAATATAGGGCTATTTCTTTGCTAAACTATTCAAATACCTTTCAACTTATTATGAATAAATATTTTGATAAAATTAAAAATTGCTAACAATAAATATAAGCTGTATGTGATAAATGGCCTAGGAATTTTCCTTTACACCCTTCTGGCAGGGTATTCTCCTTTTGTATATTTCAAATAAGGGAGTCATATAACCTTGAAATTTCCAAATTAACAATAAATTTATTAGGGGGCTAAAGATATTTCGTACCTTATATATATTCTCAAAACTAGTATTTTTTTTTTTTTTTTTTTTTTTTTTTTTTTGAACTGATGTACCAGATAAACCAAGATCTAGTCATCTGATTTTATTAAAATTTAATGCAAATCACCGAAGAAGTGTTGCATAAAATTAATAATAATATTAAAATTTACAAGTATTCTTCAATTCAGTTTCTTATAAAAATGAATCATAATATTATATGGGAGTAATGTTAGACAATAATTTTCTTAAGAACAAAATTTGAACTTGTTTTCAAAACAATCGGGAAGAGAGATTCGCCTAGGAAACATCAATACGATTTTTGTAAAAATCTGTATTGAGGACATTTCGGCTACGGTAGCCTTCGTAAGCAATGAGTTACGGGGGTTGAGAAAAACCAAAGTTAGCAGTTGAGTGACCTTGGTGAACGTCCTTAATACAGATTTTTACAAAAATTCTATTGATGTTTTCCTAACTATTCCCTGATTGCATATCAACTTGACCTACACTATCTACACCTCATTAGAGAAGGTTATGTTTAAAAGAGAGATAATAAACATTTAGACAAATGTTAAACATTTTTTTAACTTGTGGATAACATAATTATTGCTAGGTGTCATAATTTCGTATTTGTAAATATGTTGGCCCAGAAAAAATTTAAATTTGTAGACTTCTGGAATAAAAAACTTTCCATTCTATAATTAAGCCTACAAATTTTTTTCATTTTACATAGTAGTTTTAAATACTTTATGTACTTTTTGTGATTTATTGTCTTCTTTGATTTTATATTTATTAATTTTTGATGATTTTAGGCGCACGCCATTCGCAAATAGCCCTACGGACACCCCTACAGATATCTTGCAGAGGATAGGTGACAGCAAGATCGATCTTGATTCTGGTAACTGGGCCACCATCTCCCCAGAAGCAAAGGTTCGCAGATTTTATAATGTTCAGATATTATTTTTAAATATCTTGTAACTACATTTCATACTCTTAATGATCTTAACACTCCCCATTGTAATCCCCTGTTGGTAATTTTTGTAGGAATGTGTATGTGCCTATAAAGGCCATTAATATCTGTATATAAAGCAATGGATTTACATATATTCTAGTAGTAATCTATATATTTTCAAATACAGATACAGTGTTGCATGATTATGATTATGATTATAGTCACAGGCTTTCAAGATGTGATTATAATTACGATTATAACTCTGGAGATATAATTACGATTATAACTCTGGAGATATAATTACGATTATAATCGTAATTACAAGAGTGATTAATCACACATTTTATTATAATTATACTCGTAATCACGATATTTTTCAGTAATTACGACTGTAATCACTGATGTTTATGTGATTATTCCTATAATTACAACTATTTTTTTCTTTGATAATAACTGTAATGACAGGGGTCTCCTGTGGTCTACTGGTTCATAAGCGGGAGATGGTGGGTTCGATCCCCACCGGCGCCAAATATTTTCTCATCTCAGGGCTCGCTGAGAAAATTCCTGGCTGCACCCTGGATGTCGGCGCTAATAGCCATGATTTGTTGATGGGCCTTTAAAAAAAAAAAAAAAAAAAAAAAAAAAAAAAAAAAAAAAAAAAAAAAAAAAAAAAAAAAAAAAAAACCATAATAACCTTTCTGTGATGTCAAATGAAATCCCAACTTTTCCTGCAATTACCATTGTAATTCCAATGTCTTTAATTTTTATCAATTAGGATACTTTTACTGGATTTTTACCGGTAATTGCCATAATACCAATGGATGAAAAAGTCTCTGCCTTCATATCTAAGACTCTTATTATCTTGATGTGAATAGTTTTCCGATTCTCCTGCTAAGCTCTCTCTGTGTCGTGTTTGAGAATTTTCAGTCGTAATTACAGAAAAATATGTGATTACGTTCGTAATCTCAGGAAGGTTATGATTACAGTTGTAATTACAGTAACAGCTGTGATTACAGCAGTAATTAGAGAAAAATGTTGTGATTACAAGTGTAATATACAGAAAAATGTTGTGATTACAAGTGTAATATACAGAAAAATGTTGTGATTACAAGTGTAATATACAGAAAAATGTTGTGATTACAAGTGTAATATACAGAAAAATGTTGTGATTACAAGTGTAATATACAGAAAAATGTTGTGATTACAAGTGTAATACTAACCAAAAATATGATTATAATTTTAGGTATAATCACTCTTGTAATTATGATTATAATCGTAATCATAATCATATTTCCAGGGTCTGTGATTAAAATCGTAATCCTATAATTATAATTGTCACAATTATGATTATTACCAACTCTGGACAGAAATCCATAAAGTAAATTTCCTATTATTAAGATTAACAGTAAAAAAAAAAAAAAAAAAAAAAAAAAAAAAAAAAAAAACTAAACAAGATTTATTTTCAGGATCTGGTTAGAAAAATGCTGCATGTAGAGCCCGGAAGAAGACCAACATCCTCGATGCTGCTTCAGCACCCTTGGCTGAGCGCTAGAAGCAGATTGCCTACATCGAGGCTCATCACAGGAGAAGTAGCCATCGTAAAGGGTACAGTCGCTGCTACATACAGAGCAGTTGGACCACGAGCTCCTAACCTCGGACCAGTAGTGATGTCAGAGCTTGCACGGCGCAGAAGAAAATCCCGACCCAAGTCGACTGCCCAAGTTTAGCCAAATAAATCGAGTTTCTTAGTGCAGATGATCATAAAGATCATCGATTATTTTATTTTTGTATTATTAGTTTTGATTTTAATTTATATAAGTGTGTACATAGCACAAAACTCCATGTTACACACTGTTCTCCTGCCTACAATTCCTTTATTATTCCAGTTTTTCTTTTTGTAATTCAATTATAATTTCTTGTAAGCCGAGGAGATAGTGTAGTTCCTTGGTGAGGTGTGGAGGAAGTTACTACTGGTTTGCAGCCAGTGAAAATGGATTACCATTATTATAATAGTTTTTAGAATAGTTATTTTTTCCCTTCATATTTTTCTTTACCTCCGAGCTAGATTATCTGTTGTAGTTATTATATTCCAGGGCCAGTTGTATGATTGTCCTTTTAAATAACATTTTACCTTGTGATAAATATTGTTAATATTATTTGTGGAATTATTTTAGTTACTGCATTTAGATTGCAGTAATATATTAGAGACATAAATAAATATATCTGTGTTATATCGAGTTGAATATAGAAATTCTATTTTTGCCTCGTAGATATAATATTTTAAAAAGTAAAATTATTTTTTTACATTTACATCGATATACTTTTTAACTCGTGATAGATGATTAAATAAAATGCTTTTGTGTTAATTTTTGTTTATATACGTTGAAGTTTTGCGTCAGATTTAACTTCTTAGTATAATATTTTAATGCATATGTGACATTACTTTGTAATTTATTAATGTCAATAAAGGAATATGTTTTATGTTTTAAATAATTTTTTATCTTGATTTAGAAATAACTTAGCTACAACTGGCCCATTGTTATTTTTGATCTCATCGAGTCTTCTGTCCTCGACTCGTTTGTATTTATTAGAAACTGTTACGGGTGTTTGTTTTGTACTCTTTTAACATAGCTCTGTTCTATAATAGAAGTTACCCAAAACATTAAAATTATTACTTCCAATTGAGTAAAATACAGGGTTCCCACTGAGTTTAGGAAATGGGTTTCCCTGATTTTTTTCCCGACCCTGATTTTTTTTTTTTTTTTTTTTTTTTTTTTTTAAGAAAACAAACAAATGAAAAAAAAATGTTTTTTTTTTATTTATTTAACGAAAGCAAGATGTATTCAACAACAAGAACAACTCACTATATACTAGAGACTTCTCGCTTCTAAGTACTTCTTACTTCTGTTTTTAAAGATTCTTCACGCAACCCTCCCAGCCCCCTCATGTTGCGTTAAAGAGTCCAAAATATTCCGAATAATTTTAGTGAAAGAAAGCGAAGAATAATTGGAAAAATATATATACATACAACGCAAGCGAATTTCCCCCTTTTTTCTCTTCACGTTTTAAAAAAATAAAATAAATAAAAATGAAAATTTTAATTTCCCTGACTTTTTTCCAAAATTAATTTCCCTGTCGGTGGGAACCCTGAAAATAGAAGGAAATATAGTTTAATTTTATTTGAACTAATTCTTCCTAGAAAAAAAAAAACATTTAGATGTCTTGGAAGTAGCATTATTTATAATAACTGTGGTTTTTGGAGATATGGATATGCTTATAAGATCAATATTTGTATATCGCTTATAGATAAACAAAATGTTAATGGTAAAATGTATGCAAACACTTAGAGCTTCTTCTTGTGAAATACGTCTCTCTCGACTATATTGTTAATTCTAGTAATTCTTGCATATTCATAATATTAAGGTGGCTTAATTCAGTTTCACAGATTTATAAAAGTTGCAGAAATGTTTATAAATTATGAAAAATAGATTAGTGTGATAGTTACTGTATTGTTAATTGTAATGGAAATGTATATCCTTCTTCTTATTGGTGTATTTCACTTATAAATTTGTTGTTAATATTTTCCTACCTCACTGTGAACTGTGATTGTAAATCTCCTACAGATTCTTCAGATATTTCTCTATGTGCCAAAAATGAACCTTTCCTATCGATAATTCTATTTACAATCTTATTAAAACATAGGTGATTGGGTCAAATCGTGTAAATATACCTTCCGTTCTCTCTTCGAAGCCTTTCATTCATTCCGCTGCTTGAATTGGGGATATTATCAAACCATTTCAGGTTGCTAGTTTATAATATGAAGTTCTAGTTCCGAGACGTCTTGGTACAGGGAACAAGTTTATAATCTGAAGCTGTAGTTCCCAGATGTTTTGGTACAGGGAACAAGTTTATAATCTGAAGCTGTAGTTCCCAGATGTTTTGGTACAGGGAACAAGTTTATAATCTGAAGCTGTAGTTCCCAGATGTTTTGGTACAGGGAACAAGTTTATAATCTGAAGCTGTAGTTCCCAGACATTTTGGACCTTTGGAACAAGTTGAATATCAAGAAAGCCAGTTTCACGCACTTTGTATAAAAATGAATTATTTTTTTTTAATTAAGCACATGGTTATTTAGGAATAGTTGGGATTCGGGTTTCGGGAATAGTTGGGAAACCATCAATACGATTCTTTGTAAAAACCTGTAATAAGACAGATAAAAATCGTATTGATGTTTTTGAGAAATGAGGGAAATTTCAGTGAAGTATGTTGGCAGCAGTGAGCATCTAGACTATAGATGCTCACTGCTGCCATCATACTTCACTGAAATTTCCCTCGTTTCTGTCAGATTCTTTATACACACCAGGGGTTAAATAAGATTAATGACTTACTTCCTGTGTACTTAAGGATAATTTAATTATTCCTTTTAAACTTTTATGATAGTTTTTTTTTTTTTACAATATATTTTAATTTTCACTAAAAATCATCCTTTTACACAAATAATATACATTAAAAATATTCAAGGCGTTTTATTACATCAGATCAACTTTGGTGTATTTTTCCGTTGAATATGTCAGAAGAGATTTTCAGTATAACCCTGGATTATAGAGGGAGGTTTGGTCTTCAACATTTTCTTGCCCAATTTAAAAAAAAAAAAGAAAAAAAAAAAAATCAACAGTTTTATCTGGATGGAAATAAGTTTCTACAACTCCTATTCGTTTATTTATTTATTTATTTATTTTTTTGCTACGAAATACTTGTGTGACAACCCACGCCTCCATTCGCTTAACAAGAGAATTCAAATAACAATACAATTTGCCAGCTACAATCTGATATCGATATTCCCAGTTCAATCACGGTCTTGTGATTCCTTTTAACTCGTTCCTCTAAAAAACCTTTCACTTTGTTAAAAAAAAATTTAGAACCTGTCAAACTTCTCTAAAAACTGGTGGAAATATATTAAAAGAAATATTATTAAGCACCCGTAACACATTAAGATTAAGTATATATATATAGGTATGCAACAATGTATAATTTATTAAATATTTGTAGAAAAGAGGTGGATTTTAATGTTACAGAAGTAAGGCCTAATAATGTATGACATATATATTTCATTATATGTGTTTATCAAGTAAATATATTTATAAATGTACATGTGGATAGTAAATAAATGGAAAAAATTGTACCTACTAATTGTATATTTCAGAATTTAAATTATTCAAGTTGTTAACATTTTGTATAAAGTAAGTGAATAAAGATTATTGTATTGAAAAGTACAGAATCTATATCAATAAGTTAAATGTGGAAAAAAAATAAAGAAAAGAAAAAATAAATCTGTATAAAATCATATATTTATAGATTTGGTTATGTATATTGTGATAATTATTTTGTAGAAAATTTAATCTAAATGCCAAAAAAAAAATAATAATAAATATTTTTATGTAAATTCCTATATTTTCTCCTTTGTCTTTGACAAAATATAGCGTAATCAAAAGTTTCTTATATATTTATTTTTCATTTCATACCAAAAATCAAGATATTCCTTTTCCCCAAAAAATAAATGTCCAATTATAGAGTGGTAATTGCCACTTGATAGATTTCTC
This sequence comes from Gonocerus acuteangulatus, assembly GCA_946811695.1. Classification (NCBI taxonomy): domain Eukaryota; kingdom Metazoa; phylum Arthropoda; class Insecta; order Hemiptera; family Coreidae; genus Gonocerus; species Gonocerus acuteangulatus. The sequence continues at coordinate 14,152,058 of OX328124.1, read as the reverse complement.
TTCATCAGTTTAATGCCAAGTTTAACATGGTAACATATTTATACTGCAAAGATTTTAGGCACCTAGACCCATCCTGTGATTCATAATTGTAAAAAAAAGAGAAAATTGTCATTGCAACAATATTTTGGATCTTTTTTTCCTCTCCCCATATTGAACTTAAATGGTTGAAATTCGCACATAATCACAATTACAATGTAAGACCATGATAACTTTAAAAATATATTATCGTATTTATGCTTGTTTCTCTATAAAAAAAATATGAAAATTATGCACTAAAATTATACGTTTTCTGACAATAAGTTCTTACATATTTTTACTGAGACACTTCAACAATTAGACACTCAATGTAGTAAAATCTCTGAATTTTTTAATTTGTGCCATTTTTGGAAGCTATTTTACTTTATATCATCAAATTTTAAAGTACCTTCTTTATTATGTGAGGAAAATACATTAAATAACAAAACTGTTAAAACAATTTATATGAATACTTTAACGTAATATGATTTTGTCAATCAATTTAAAATTTCTTGTTTAGAGGAGATCGGAATTACTCTCCTCAAGATTGAAAGGCTGTTCTTTTGTAAGTTTCTTCTGCCAACAACGAAAGGAATAAGTGCATTTGTTTCCTAAAGAGGACAACCTAGTTTTCTGCTATAATTTTCAGAATTTGTTCACCACTGGGTGTTGGGTAGTGATGACCGATTCTCGAATATGAATGATCTTTTGAATCGATTCGAATCGAAACAAAAAGATCGAGAAGTTCAGATCGATTCAAAATCTAGGATATTGATCGATTTTCGAGATGGATCGATCTTCGATATGGATCGATTTCACGATTACCTACGAAATTCGCATTTCATTTCGCTTCTCATTCGAGAATCGTCCATCACTACTGCGAATCGACCTAAATAAGTCAATTTGAATACTTGATAATATGAAAAACATATCTATTAACTCAAATTAGAAAAATGTAAGACTATTTTTCATCAAAAATAATACTAATAACAGAAAAAAAAAAAGAAATAAAAAAGGAAAGGAATCATGGGCGTATATAGGAAATAATTTGTTTTTTTTTGGGGGGGGCTGGGACCATTTCCGGGGTATGGAATACTAACAATTTAGGACTTGGAACAGTTTTAGCAAAGTAAAACGCTATTACGCCTAAAATAAAAGATTTTTTATGAACTAAGTAATCTTATTTAACTTATTTTTAAAGGTTTCATGATACATTTTTACCGATAAAATCAAAATTTCGGGGGGGGGGGGCTGCAGCGATGTTCCTGCGAATCGGACATTTGTTTTTCATTCTGAAGGCATTGTTTATGGTCTGGGAAAGAAGCTATTTGAGATGGACTGTATTTGAAAAGCTTAGATTATAAACTGTAATTATTTCGTTCCAATGGACTTTAACAAACACTGGCAAAACATCAAGCACTGTTATCTCCTTCTGTGGTTATCATCATCATCATATCCGGAACAACAACTCGTATTTTCCAGTTTCGAGCTCCCAGCAGGTCTCGTGCATCTGAGTTGATGGTACCTACCGATCTCATGTTTGGTCTGCCGCAGGGCCGCCACATCTCCGAGGCGGGCCCAGGACCAGATCACGGGCCCCCACTTCTCAGAGCCAAAATGAAAATTCTAGTACTTTGCTATAGGACTTAGGGCATTTTAAAATTATTTTCATCTTGAGTTTTGAGCAAAATGAGAATAAATCCTCCCTTTTTTTTTTTCCAAATAGAGAGGATAGGCCCGAGCCCCCATGGTGCCCGGGCGCGGGACAGCTGTACCCGGTTGTCCCCCCCCCCCCATATGGTGGCCCTGGTCTGCCAACTCTCCGTTTTTCGAGCATCTTATCGGTCAGTATCCTTTTGGTAAAATTGCTATCCCCATTCTCACCAAATGGCCAGCTCAGCGAAGCCTTTCAATTTTAATGAATTTGGCCATATTTAATCTAAATCCCCAAAAAACCGATACGATTATGCATCCTTCCGTCTCCTCCATGCATGTCCATCTCTAACGGGACCAAAGATCCTTCTTAGTATAGTTCTTTCAAAAGCCAAGATTCTTTAGTTGTGGCCCAAGCTTCCGACCCTTAAGTTAAGACTGACCGGACCAAAGTTTTATGCAGATTGATCTTGGTCCCGTTAGAGAGCCCTGGCTTCTAAAGTGTCTGGAGAGCCCAAAGAAGCATCGGTTTGTCGCCACAATTCTCCTGTTGATCTCCTGAGAGATGTCATTCTGTGGTGGTCCAGTCAAAATTTACACGTGAACCTTTTGGTTAGATTTTTTTTTTTTTTTTTCTTTTTTTTATTTCAAATACTCTTAATTTTCAGCTCCCATCACATATAGTTTTATACATTTTCCTATTATCCTTTAGAACCGGGAAGCAGAGGGAAAATAATGTAATATACATCCAGGATCATGTAATTCTAAAGAGATCCTAGTCGTCAATCTCAGCATCTCTAACAAATGTAGGCTTTGCAACAAAGAGCGTCCGTTTATTCAGCATATTACGGCGGACAGTGAAATCCTTTCAGGATATGAAACTTGGGTGGCATAATAACATTATCATAATATATCACCAATCACTTGCAGAAAGCGACGCCCCACAAAGTCTTTTGGAGAAAGGTACAAGTAGAATGAATTGGAACAAAGGCCCTTACAATCCATTGTATTACATTCATTTGTCAATCCACAGGGATATTCCCGTTATTTTCAAGGGAAATAAGACAGGAGTGTACGCTTGAAGAAGTGCCCAGCATTTTATAGCCTCTTAACCAGGTCCCACCTAGGGTCTTTTTGCGGAGACCACATCCAGTTACGTTGAAGTATCTGTCGTGATTTTGGATTACCTTACAGGTTATCTATTTTCTTCTTTACAGGTTATCTAAGGTTAGAAACCATATTATATAAATATAGTAATCAAAAGTATTTAAAATCACTGCAATCTACTATATATTTGTCAAATACCACTCACTCACTCACTCACTCACTCACTCACTCACTCACTCACTCATCTATCAACGCCCAGCCCAAACCGCTCGACAGAAAATTTTGAAATTTTGCATGGACACTCCCTATATAACGTAGGCACTCGCTAAGAAAGGATTTTTTGATATTCGTATTTTTAAGCATTTTTAGGGGGGTTTAAAGTTTGAGTTGGTTAGAGAAGGCAAGCCTAGGCAGCCTGCGTTGCTAGGACGATAAAGAACAGCTGTTACCTTACATTATCTATTTCATAGTTTTATTTCTAATTGAGGTTAATTTCAACTATGATGGCAGACCTTGAATTACTAGAAATTAACTATCCCTCATAGAGTTTTAATTGCGTTTCTTTTCTGCCTGTCCCCGTCAGATAGGCTTGCCTTATTTTTGGAGAGTTAAACCAGGACACATTAATATGGGATGGGCATACCAGGGAGGGGGATAAAAAGATTACAAATTATAAGCAAAATGGTTGGTGAGTTTTAAGCCTAGCAACTAACGGGAAGGGGGAATCCTAAACTGTTAGTCTACCCAAACCTTAAAAATAAGAACGGAACTTTTTTTGCTACTTGATTTTCTTAAAACAATCTCTCAGCCAAATAGTAGTGTCTGGCAGCTGGCAGCGCTGTACAGGTAGTTCCAGCGTTTTACAGTTAGATTACTTCTGATTTCTTTGTCACTGTGAGCAGTAGTAAAAATGTTGATTGTAGAAAAGTAACCGATTTAAAAAAGATTCTTATAAACATTTATTCATTACTTTTTACATCTTACAGCCTTTTCCGGGACATTGATAAAATCGGGCGGGACACCGTAACAATTGCTAAATACCGGGACAGTCCCGGTCAAACCGTGATGTATGGCATATCCTTAGGTTTTCCAGGTGAGGTAATAATATCCGGAACCCTTGCAATACCTTCTCGCCTATAACCTTGGTAATACTCGTAAATATATTGGGTGTTACCATATGACTTCTTGGAAACATAAACTTTTAAATTTTAACGCCCATTGAATAAAATATAGTATGACGGGAACCGTGCTATAATAAACTGCACAGAATTGTATAGTAACGTAATTTTAATGAAACATTATTTAACGCAATAAAATAACTACTTATCTGCCGTGACGAAGCACGGGTATTCAGCTAGTCTACTATATATTTGTCAAATACCACTCACTCACTCACTCACTCATCTATCATCCCCCAGCCCAAACCGCTAGACAGAAAATTTTGAAATTTTGCATGGACACTCCCTATATAAAGTAGGCGCTCGCTAAGAAAGGATTTTTTGATATTCGTATTTTTAAGCATTTTTAGGGGGGTTTAAAGTTTGAGTTGGTTAGAGCAGGCTAGCCAAGACAGCGTGCGTTGCTAGGACGATAAAGAACAGCTGTTACCTTACATTATCTATCTCATAGTATTATTTTTAATTGAGGTTAATTTCAACTATGATGGCAGACCTTGAATTACTAGAAATAAAATGTGATTTTGTCCTCACAGAGTTACCGCCCTGGTGATGGCCCATCCGAGGTAATAATATCCCGAACCACTTGACACAAAAATTTGAAATTTTGCACGGACAATAAGTTTAGAGTGTAAACACTCGCTAAGAAAGGATTTTTTGATATTCAAATGTTTAAGTAATTTTAGGGGGGCTTGAATTATTAAGAAGTTCCTCATCGGCTCAAAAATGGTTCGATTTTGATAACATTTGGTACAAAAATCTTTCTTCTCATTTAAAAGGTCAAGTTCATTAACCAGTTGAATCCGTTTACTGGAACATGGTTTTTGGAGCGAAATTTGTGCGAAAGATTCCTTAACGTAGGAAAACGAATGAAACCATTTTTTAAACGAGTTCTGTGGCCATTTACCAGAAAAATTGATAGAGATACTTTTCAAAACTAATTTTCTGTTTGGTTATTCAGAAACGAAGTATATGGAAAAAAATTGTCTGAATGCTGATACAAAGTTTTCGCATCTCAGTATGTTTTCTAAAATATCTCGAAAACGGTTGGGAACTCGTAGTAAGTGGAAGGCGGCTATTCAAAAGGTTACTAAATTCTCTACAATAAGATTCTGTTGTAATGTTCGGTGGGGCGATGTCAATCGACGAGATAAGTGCTTAAAACTTCAAATTTGTTAGTTTTATGCTTTTCAACGTGTATTTGTCTCTGTTTACCTAACTTTTTTTTTTTTTTTTTTTTTTTTTTTTTTTTTTTTTTTTTTTTTTTTTTTTACTCTCCAACGGAAACAAGCATGGTTACCTCCACATGGTGTTTCCTGGGTGACTTTAAAGTCCGTGCATAGTAAGCTGTACAAAATTATGTAGTAGTGATAATTTTGATCATATCTTACTTAAATCAATATAAAAAATACTTATCGGCCGTGGTGAAGCACGGGTATTCAGCTAGTCTACTATATATTTGTCAAATACCACTCACTCACTCGTCTATCAACGCCCAGCCCAAACCGCTCGACAGAAAATATTGAAATTTTGCATGGACACTCCCTATATAACGTAGGCGCTCGCTAAGAAAGGATTTTTTGATATTCGTATTTTTAAGCATTTTTAGGGGGGTTTAAAGTTTGAGTTGGTTAGAGAAGGCAAGCCTAGGCAGCCTGCGTTGCTAGGACGATAAAGAACAGCTGTTACCGTACATTATCTATTTCATAGTTTTATTTCTAATTGAGGTTAATTTCAACAATGATGGCAGACCTTGAATTACTAGAAATTAACTGTCCCTCATAGAGTTTTAATTGCGTTTCTTTTCTGCCTGTCCCCGTCAGATAGGCTTGCCATATTTTTGGAGAGTTTGGGGGGGGGGAATAAACAGTGTACAAATTATAAGCAAAATGGTTGGTGAGTTTTAAGCCTAGCAACTAACGGGAAGGGGGAATCCTAAACTGTTAGTCTACCCAAACCTTAAAAATAAGAACGGAACTTTTTTTGCTACTTGATTTTCTTAAAACAATCTCTCAGCCAAATAGTAGTGTCTGGCAGCTGGCAGCGCTGTGCAGGTAGTTCCAGCGATTTACAGTTAGATTACATCTCATTTCTTTGACACTGTGAACAGTAGTAAAAATAGCAGTATTAAAAGTAACCGATTTAAAAAAGATTCTTATAAACATGAATTTATTACTTTTTACATCTTACAGCCTTTTCCGGGACATTGATAAAATCGGGCGGGACACCGAAACAATTGCAAAATACCGGGACAGTCCCAGTCAAACCGTGATGTATGGCATATCCTTAGGTTTTCCAGGCGAGGTAATAATATCCGGAACCCTTGCAATGCCTTCTCGCCTATAACCTTGGTAATACTCGTAAATATATTGGGTGTTACCAAATGACTTCTTGGAAACATAAACTTTTAAATTTTAACGCCCATTGAATAAAATATAGTATGACGGGAACCGTGCTATAATAAACTGCACAGAATTGTATAGTAACGTAATTTTAATGAAACATTATTTAACGCAATAAAATAACTACTTATCTGCCGTGACGAAGCACGGGTATTCAGCTAGTCACTACTAAAAGTAACTTTTTTTGACTACTAGATTTATGTAATGTAGTATAATATGCAGGGCCGCCACATCTCAGAGCCGGGCCTGGGACCAGATCACGGGCCCTCTTCTCAAAGCTGGGCCCCCACTTCTCAGAGCCAGACTGAAAATTCTAGTACTTTGCTATAGGACTTTGGACATGTTAAAATTATTTTCATCTTGAGTTTTGAGCGAAATGAGAATAAAAGTCGACAATCGGTGTAGCAAAGGTCACTTTCGGTACTTGTAGTTTTATTACGACTCCTAATGAAATATACTATTCTGGGACTGCAGTTGTTTTGTCGTTTATGTACATTAAAAAAAATATAGATCCCATTTCAATAAATATAGGCTACACCCGTCTATATTTCTAAACCCCGTTCTTTTTGCAAGCTCATAAACTATACATTTTTCCACTTAGCTAGGCCCGGCCCGGGCCCCCACGGCGCCCGGGCCCGGGACAACTGTACCCGGCTGTCCCCCCCCCATGTGGTGGCCCTGATGATATGGTTTCTAACTAACCTTTAGATAACTTGTATTTGTAAGAAATACTTTTAGGCTTATAAAACATAAATGAAAATAAGGAGAATATATTTCAGCAAGCAATATTTTTTATTAAAAAGGTTAATATTATAAAAATCAATGGTAATTGTGAAGTTTAAGGGTCTCCTCACCGATTTTTTCGTCCGTTGGTTCTATAATACATTTATATTTTTTTCGCATTGTGGGCATATGTGCGTTTCCGCTCGCTACGCTCCCTCAATAAGATATCGAAACTCTAGTCAATCCAACTCGCTAAAATTAATAGAATTATATTAATTGTATAAAGGTTACTTTACTAACAACAACAACCAATAGAGTTGCCCATAGGAAGAACCAATAGAAAAGCTAATGAGTTATGCGCATGCGCTGAATCACTGTTATAATCACTACAGATAATTCACAAGTACCAGGATGTGGTTTTCGCAAAAATACCACCAGCCTATTACCACCCCCTTTGGCCATCAAGATGTGGATATCCCCGTGAGCCCTCGGGGGTTCCCAAGAAGATACTAACTATACATAGCTTTTGCCATGGAGCAGAGTGCTATGAGGTAAGCTAAATTCATAACCCGAACAAAGTTCTGGTCACTCAACTGCAGTGCTTCCAACCATTGGCCAGTCACTGCGACAGGCGAACCGCAACGTGGCCCCTGCAACTAACACCATCCGTAGTTCAATTGTTAAGCGCTCATAGCGCTAAGGACTCTGAGGCTCCGGAGACCAGGAATGGTTGCCGGCACGGAGAAAGAACCTCCTACGGTTTCCCTCCTATGGAGAACAGGTAGCGACTTTCCTGAACTACCTGAAGGAGGCTGGGTCCTGTGTCCCGCTACCTAGCCTCTCATCGTGCAGGTCGAACAAATCCCGAAACCCAAGACCAAAAAGCAATCCAAGCCCGCACGTGGACTGGACCCGGATGGGTCACCCCCGGACGTGATGAGTCGGCCTCGGATTCTGGGAGTCTCCTTCTTGCCGAAGCAAGGTTGTTTCCTTACCTCCTCCGCGGGTCAAAAGGAAATATGACAGCTGATATTATTCATATGGCAGTCCCCAATAATGAGTATGCGGAGAAACTGCGAAAATACCATGAATATACGTCATAGAGCTTAATGATGTGATGATTCCGCAAATTGAACAGCCCTCGTAATCTCCACCAACGGGCTCATTCCAGAAACTATTACCTACTTGAAACTCTTGGGGAAACTCATTAAAATCGCCTAACAAGTGGTACTGCTTAATGCCGCTGAAAAATTCTAAACGACCACCGTTAATAAAATAAAAAACATCTATTCTTTCGGTTGGCAATAACCCCTGGAAAAAAGTATCGCAGGCGACCGAGGAGAACCCCTCCCCCCCCCCCCCCCCCCCCCGAATAATTAGAATAATTCAAATTGCTGACAATTCAAATAATTCATGTTACTTCATTCTTGCTCATTTTCTCTCCTTGAGAAGTTATAACGCCATGTAAAGCCTAGCTAGCCATTCAGTGTCGAACGCAAGGATTTATCCCCTCTCCCTTCCCGGCATCTAACCACTAGCGCTCCCACGCGATGAATCTATTTTTTAATCTCAGTTATCGCTGATAGCTTATCACGCAGACTTGTTCTTCCATTTGTCTCCTCTGTAGTATAATTTATCTTGGGACATTTAAACTAGCCTTGTATATTAAGTAATTTCATAAAATAGGAACAGAAACATTTCCCTTGGAAGATGGGTGGAAATGGGAAAAAACTAATTTTAGGAATTGACATAGGAACTACCTCAGTTAAAGTTTGTATTGTTGACACAAAGGACAATGTTGTCATTGCAAGGCAGGCGAAAGATACACAGTCCAATGTACCCAGTGAATTAGGAGCAGAGGGAAATAAACAGAACGTTCCGAAGATCCTCTCAGCCCTTCATGCCTGCGTTTCGAGGCTCCCAAAAGACTCCTTAAAACAGGTAATTAACTTTTAAACACATTTATTTTTTGCTTTTGGCTATATTTTTTATTCAACCTGCAGGGGTAGTTGATTTCATTCTGCCTTTGTGGAGTAAGTATCGCTCCTATTTTTGCCCTAAAACGTTAGTAACCTAAAGAAAGCATATTGCGCAAATGTTATTTTAGGCATTAAAGTATTGTAACAAATTAATCACCCCTGCCATTACCTACAATAAACTGGGTAAACTTTGAATATAAATCAGTGGCTATTTGCCAAAAGTTGATATGTCAAATTTGACAGTTTTCTGCTTTACCAACCATGATATGTCTTTAGAGTTGTATTTTTGTGTTTTTCTATGCCAGAAATTGATATGTCAAAAGAAAAAGTTTAGGGGGAAAAATGAACTGCCAAACTTGTTATAATAAAAAGTTTCACAACTCTTAAACACATATTATGATCGGTAAAGTAGAAAATTGTCAAATTTGACATATCAACTTCAGGCATAACTACTAAAATAAAAGTAGGAAATTATTTATGTTAAAGTTATTTTATCTCATTTTATTAGATACAAATTATATTTTGAAAATTATTAATAAGTTGACAACGAAAAATCTCTATTGGATTTAGAATACGAATAAGGATATTGTTTGTGTATAATACTGTCATTTTTGGGAAGCCCTTGTTGAGAGAAAAAACATTGAAATGGCTATACAAATTTATCAAATTATTGTATAGCGCTAAAAGTGATTAACGTTACATTTGTTATTAGTTCAAAAAAGATCCCATAACACAAATATTGATATATAATTAATTCTCATGACTATATTTTTTTAATAGATACTGTTAAAATGTTTAAAAATGAATATCTTATTTCCTAAATAAATTCATCTCAGTATAAAGGAAGGATGAATGAATTCAATTGAATTAAAATTAAGGAATTTTTGATCAAATGAAAGTAACAAAAAATATAAAATAATAGTTTCGAGTTCATATCTCATTTTCCCAGAAAAATGCCAGTTTACACTTGAGATATTACATCATTTGATGTTTTACCCAAGTGGGTGGAAGTGATTAAATTTATTTTGCTCTCACTAACATTCAATTTTACCTTTCAACAGTGATAAAAAGAAAATGTTTAGCTATGTTGTCTTACTTCAATAAATTTTCTATTTATTTTTGATAAGGGTTTTAGGAGAATAAAATAAATGTTATTTTCTGTTATCTCAGTAAGTAATTGCATTTGTTTGCTACTGTATACTAATAGTTTTTCAATTTATTTGACTTTTTCTTTTTTTAAAAAAAAAAAAAATAGTAAGAAGAAGCATTTTTTAAATAATTTTATTTTATTAATCCTAAGATACTTCGAAAATATTAAATGAAAAAATTGTTGAAGTAACTTAGCAGGAGTTCCTCCCCAAAATGGTTTAAAACATATTTGCGATGTTTCGAACCTGTTTAGCTTCATCTTCAAGCATATAGAATGTAAAATAAAACCAAGAATAAGGAGGAAACTACTCGTATATCACTATACCAATATAAATACAATAAAGTCCGTCTAAATCCTTTCTAATAGACCGATTTACTTCATTTCTCATGAGACACCCACGACGTATACCGCGTTTCACAATACGACCGGTATGAGTATATTAGTACTTTAGGTCCGGAGTAAACCCCCCCTCCAAATAACCCGATTTAGTTTATTTTTACAACCTATTTTTCTCTGTTGATTACAACCACTATTACCGAGTTTTTTTTAAATGTAACAAAAATTACGGCTGGTAATGGCAAATTGGTAATGTGGGTCCGGAGTAACCCCCCCCCCCCTCCTAATGAACCGATTTAGTTTATTTTTACAACATATTTCTCTCTTTAGGTCAACATAACGAAAACTGAGGTTGGTTGAAATATTACAAAAACTATGGCTGGCATACAATACAATACAATAGAAAGGGACCTGGGCCCTTCACCCTTGTTCACTGCGACCCTATTGGATCTATTGTGATTTGCGTCCCTGTCTTACTCCCTTTCCAACCTGCAGCTCCTCACATATAGCTTGAGCTCCTTGGGAGTAGCCTCGGCTATGTCCTTGGGCGTAGCAATTGCCTTCCCTATGTGCACTAGCCTGTTGTAGGCCAACGCCTCACATTTGCAGAGGACGTGCTGTGAGGTTTTCTCTTCTTCGAGGCACCAGCGACATGTAGGGTCCTCTATTAGCCGCATTGTGCACAGTTGTTTTCTTAGCGGACCATGTCCAGAGAGAAGTCTGACTATCCTTCTTAGTTCCAATTCTTGTTAGTTGAAGGAAATACCCTGCCCTATCTTTCGAGATCCGGACAAGTATCTTTGCCTGCCTCATACCTGGCTTAGCCAGCCAATTCTTTATTACTACTATACTAATTATGGCTGGCATGGTCAAATTAGTGTTTTGGGTCCGGGGTAAACCCCCCCTCTCAGTGGACCAATTTTGGTGGTTAACGAACTCGTTCAATCGTTTGCTAATTAAACACTATATACCACGTTTTGTGAAGAAAAAACAAAAACTCTGGCCGCTATCGTGTTAACAGACACACACATATATATATATATATATATATATATATATATATATATATAGAGAGAGAGAGAGAGAGAGAGAGATATAAATTTTAACTGGGGTCATTTTCGGTGTCTACTAGGTAGGATCGATAAAGATTTGAAGAAATTTTTCAAAAATTCCGTCATGAGTGCAACCTCAATAGCTACTTTCCTTCGGAGGAAAGTCCTAATATAAGGTATAGAATAATACAATGTATAAGATATCTTAAATTAAGTCGTGTTATAGTCTACTATAATTTTTATAATTTCATATTAAGGTCTATAAATTCTGAGAGTAAACTTTAAATCCAGGTAAGAATCTTTGAAAGGTTATTAGAAATATAGTGGTGACAAGTAAATACGGTGGTGGCATTAAAGGCTGATTAATAAGAGAAAAGGTGCTAATGGCTTCAGTAGTCGATGCACAAAAAAAATGAATGAAAATAAAAAAAAAGAAGAGAAAAGTCCGACTCGCAGGAACTGCGTCGTCTTAGTGTGCTTCCTTTCATATCTCTAGTGCTATTAAATAAATAAAATCGTGAAGAGAAAATATATTTAACGCTCCACAACAGGAAACTGACAGTATCATAAGCAACTCTCCTCACCTTCTATTGTAACTTGATGAATGTAATCAATAAAGAGAAGGATTAATGAGAACAGAATTGAAGAATGTATTTTGTAACAAGATATAACACAACAGAACAGTCTTTTGTTTTTGTTGCCAAGCAACCATACTACATAGCATATAAAATATACCTCACCTTCTCAACGTTCGCTCTGTGAAACACTATAACACTATTTCACATTTTCTTACCTTGTTATATTAAAAATACTCATTTTACTGTTAAATGCAATTAAAATATGCTACAACCAATTAAAACTTTAGGTAAACAGATACAAAAACCCAACATACAAAAAGCCACCACCCCTAGTGGGAATCGAATCAGCAACCCTTGGCACAGATAGCTCATGCCACCAGGCCTCCTTTTATTATTTAGTAATAATAAGAAAAGAAATATGCAAGCTTTAAGAATGACCTTATACTTTTAACATTGTGTTCTTTTTCAGCAGACGAATATATCAGTTTTAGCTTTGGTTTATCCGCCTGTCAATTCAGAAAGAAAGCATTTGTGTATACACTCTACCAATGTTTTGAAGTGTTACCATGAAAATATTTGGATTTCAGTAAACACCCTGTGTTTTTCAGCTGAACTGCTTATCTAGAGCTAAATCAGTTTTTGTTTGAAATATGCTCAAGAATGTTATCATTGAGCTAACAGTTTGTGCTACTTGAAAGCTCACCACTCGTTCAAAAATGAATATACTGCCTGACATTGTGTGTATATGAATTTCAGGAAAATGTCTATGTACTGCAGCTTATTAAAAGAGTTAATTAAAAGAGGTTATTAAAAGAGTTATCTTCATTATTTATTCTTAGCTTTTCTACTTTGCATTCAGACAGCTTTGGGATCCCCCCCCCCCTTATATTGTTATGAGAATTACAATTTTTCAAGAAATACTCTTATTTTGTGATCAGTATTTTAGCGCGTTTCCTCCCTCCCTCCAGTAAACCCGCATATGAGTATTACCAAGGGTCGAAAATAATTGTTAACTTCTATTTAAAAAAAATATTTTTTAAACTTTTACTTTTATTTTCATTTTGAAAACGTAAAAGTTCGAAAATAACTTTTCGGGTTTAAACTTTTTTTAAAAATTTTTTTTTCCTGTTATCTTTCAACTTAAGAAATAAAAGTTTTAAAGTAATTGTTTTTAAAATACTTAATAGGAAATAGTTTAAAAAAATAAATTGAAGCTAATAATGTTTATTTTTTGTTTTGTATCAACAAATATATTTCAGTAAATAAACAAAAATAAATGTTTAAACAAAGAACATTGCACTTATTTTGAAGCATTAATTACATTTCAATAATAATTTACCTTGTGAGATAGCGGAATTTAGATTATTTCTATTATTATTCAATATATACTTTAGGGTTGAAAAGTCTCTTTCAACACTTATTGAGTGGCTGGGCTTGGGGTGTAGGATAAGTCCTAGTTAATATAGATATGGAAGTGTGTATTTTCTTTCTTACCAGTATTCCAGGTATAGTAAACCAACAAAACCCTACAATTCTTGATTAAAATACTGAAAATGTTTATTTCACATTGAAAAATATAAAATTATTACATTATTTTTTAGTTTCATGTACTTAATTTTAGGAGTTCCTAAATAACTTTTACTCTTATAACTTTTAAATAAAAGTTTTTTTTAAGAGTTATTTTTTAACTTATAAAATAAAAGTTTTTTTTTTAACAATTAAATTTTAACTTTTTCGATAAAAAAATAACCGAGTATTACACTTATACCTATGTATTCAAACGAGTTCTTCATTTTATTTTTCCCATCAGTCATATATCCTGGGCTCTACAATAATTTTGATAAATACATTTTTAATTTTGACTGATATTATATATTTATTATGCTCTCTTAGAATCTGTTTTATAGGAATTTAATTGAAATTCAAGTTGAATCCCTTTAAGAGCACTGGGTAAAATGCAGTAAATAATTATACTTTTATAAGCAATAGTTATATTCAGAAATCAGAAAAACCCGCACACTCTTATTTTGAAAAAAACATTCCTATACTAATCTCCCTACTTTTTGTTAGGAGCGTATTTAAAACAGTTTATACAAGAATGTTTGGTAAATGTGAAGACGCGAGGTCTCCACACCGATCATTTTGAAATGTTGCACTATAACGTATTTTGATGCACTAAACACGAATCCGTTAAAAAAAAAAAAGCTCGCTCTCCACTAGGAAAGAAGTTAAGAGACCCCGCGTCTTCACATTTACCGAATGTTTTTGTTGTACTTGTTATTTTAAAGTTTCTTTTAAGAAAACCTCAATAACAGGTATTTTGGTTGAGTAGTTATATTGTGAGGGAGCCTAGAGCTAAATTGACTTGTAAGCACTCCCTCGAACACAATAGCCATTTCCTCTTTAGTTCGTCGACCAGTTGGAGCCTACAATTATGGAAGCACTCTAAACAGATAACATTACTGTTGAAAAAAGTATTCTCATTTTTCACTCTTATAAAAGTAATATTCAATCTTTGAGAAGCTCTCAAAGATTGAATATTATTTAATGAGAACATTAAATTAATTTGCTAAGCATAAGTAAGTATACAGAGGGTAGTTCATTTGGACTTAAAATTACATTTGAGGTAATTATTTTGAAATATAACGTGCCAAGTGGAGAATTTATAGTTTTGAGTACATCTATCCATCTCCCCTCTCACAGGTGATATATTTGGCTCTTAAACAGTGGTTCCTTTTATAAAATGGAATTAGAGAAAACGGTGAAGGTCACTAATTCCTTCATTCATTTTTATTAAAACTAGCTATTCAATTGATTTAATTTAAATTTTCTATTGTTTTCAAGTTGGTGCTTAAACTTTTGTATATATATATATATATATATATATATATATATATATATATATATATATATATATATTCTGAATATAGGCATGTGTAAGTGTAACCCATATAAATAAATGGTTGACGTTTCAATATTTCAGTTATAAATTGATTTACTTGTTTAGTGTATATATATATATATATATATATATATATATATATATATATATATATTTATTTATTTATTTATTTATTTATTTATTTATTTATTTATCTATCAATCAATCAATCAATCAAAACAATCACAGCCTTGGCCATCAAATACTAGTCATATAAAATTTAAATAATAACAAATATATAAATATATCGCAAGACAAATACAATCCAGAAATAAATAAGTATATAAAATATCATCTCACAACTATGATTTTGAAAGACTTAAAATATTTTTTGGTAATTTCACCATCAAAAAAGTTTTTATTTTTTGGCGTTGTGCCATTCCAAAGTCCACAACTTCAAGAGAGAACGTCTCCTCTCGTAAATCATCATCGATCATTGCGCACATGTCAAGCAAATCTTTAAAACATTCTTTTCATGATTTAGTTGTTTTTCAATATTCTCAATTTCTGATTTTTTTTTTTTTTTTTCAATGAGGTTAAAATCAGAATTATTCTTTTCTTGTACAATGAATATATATATATTCCATATATATTGTCAGTACATTATTGACAATAAATCACTATTTTATATGGAAAACAGTAGTAATTTTATAATATTTGATCCGTTTTCTGAAAGTTTTAATATTCACTATGCTCAAAATAATCAAATGATTAGTCTACAGAATTTAATATTTGGCTTGGATATTTTAATTTATTGTTTAATATGTAATTATTCTTTAAGACATATATGTTAATTATGAATGGGCACTTTGTATTTTTGTAAGGAAATCACTTCTAGAGTTGATAATAATGTATTTATTGTGTTATTTGTTTTTATTTTAAAGTCCACTTTTACATAAGACAGATTTTTGGGACACGCTATCTACAAGATACCACCCTTTTCTAGCCAGGATAGCGCTGATGGCTATTCTTGTTTTGAAAGAAAAGCCTCTACCCCAGGTGGGAATCGAACCCACGAACATAGACATGGAGTGCTCATGCTTTAGAACTCACGGCCACCCTGCCTCCAATTTAAATAACAAAGAAAGGCAAATAATTGAAATATGCCTTAAACCATTTTTTGGCATGTTTTTTTTTTTACAAAATATTATTAATAAAAGGAAGATTAATAACGGAAAAGAAAAAAATGGAAAATGTTCAGTTTAATGCTAAATTAAAAAATTCTAGATCCTTCGATGACTTTTGTAGACAATGCATTGCCTTGGACTGTATCACAAATAAATTGTGTTTTCTCTTCACTAGTAAATCACTTGTTCCCCTGAAAAGGCACCAAATGGCTGCGAAGCATGTAGGGAAGAAATAAAGTTATTGGAACTATTTAGTGAAGTTTTTTATTTTTTGACCTTCCCCCTATAACGAAAATTCACAAAAAAATTGTGTTTTCTCTTCTCTAGTATATCCCTAGTCATATAATTATAGTTTTTATTTTTCATGACTAGTGACATTTCTTGAATTAGATTTTTTCTCTTTATTTTAGTATGGTACTAAAATGAAGAGGAGAACAAAGATGTTTCACTTTCATTTAAAAGCAAAATGAATGCTGAAAATGTAATATCTCATTCATTACTCATCAATTTGTACAAGGGAATGTTGCATGCGATGAATTAACAGGGATCTCTTATCTATATACTTCATTTAATTAGTTTTAGTTTTAATCATAGAAAATTTAGAAATATTGTTATCAGTTGGAGTACATTTTAATATTTCTTTAAGGACAAAAGCTTCCCCAGAAAATGGATTTTTTTATGATGCAGCTATCAATTCTAAAGAGCTGATTGGTAATGGCCATATTTAATTTTTAGTCTGGATGTTGCCTGACCTGTGGAAAGTCATTGCTTATGGCTCTAATGCAAACACATGCAGCACATAAAAGAAAGATTAATGAGGCATCGTTCCTACCTTGTCAAAGTATCGAATATGAAAAATCTTGTTTTTCAGATTTTATACTTTACTCTTGCATTGTGGATGATACGGCTTGTCGCAAATTGTCGAAACTCTAACCCTTTTAAAATAGCCGGAAATTCCTTTAAGGAAGTATCGATTATGACAATTTTTCAATATATTGCTTCGTCAATGTATTATATATATTTGTTCTCTAGTTTGCTCCTAATCGGCATACTTTTGGGACCGTGATAAACTGACAATGGTATATTCGTTACTTTGATTTGTTGATATCACTAATTCTATACAATTAATATAATGCATATAGTCAAATGCATCTCATTTGTTAATCTGAAAGTGTAAATAATTATACCGTTAGTCAATTGGAATCAGCAAACTATCGAAAACACCACATTCGACAATTTGAAACCGCGATTCAAGAAAAGTCACTTATTAGCACCCAGATGCAAACTCACAAATATGATTTTTTGGTAAATAAAAAACAGTAAAAATATTTGTTCATAATATCACCTTAAATTGATTAACAATATACATAGATAAAAATCTGTAAAATTGTACTTTTTGTAAAGGCGCTGATTTTGGAATCACTATTAAAGCGTTATCTTGCTCTCTTGAAAAGTACCAATTTTCATATTCGATAGTTTGACATGGTAGGGACGATATGACCTCCCTCCATTTTTACAATAAATGCCTTATTATTACCTAATGTTTTAGCATAAATATGATTTAGTGGTGACTAAACTGGAAAAAAATGTTACAAAAAAGTGTCCGCTAGCCATGTAGGAAAAACAAGACTGTAGGTGTAAAAAAAAAAGTGTCTGCTGGCGTTCGCGCATGCGCAGTGGTGTTCCCTCATGCACAGTGGTGTTCGCGCAAGTGCAGTGGTGTTCACGCATGTGCAGTGGTGTTTGCGCATACATAGTAGCCATGTACGAAAAATAAGATTATATGTTATACAGTACATTACAAAGGTTTATTGGGTGGACCTAAAGCATATTTATGTTCCTGAATTTGAGCAGAAGGCTCTAAATGGAATAATATTTTTTATTTAACTAGTAAGTTTTTTAAGTAACTAACTTTTATTATTTCAGGTTGAGGCTATTGGGATTTGTGGGCAAATGCACGGCGTAATGCTGTGGCATTGCTCGGAAGATACTCTTCCATGGGAGAAAGCTGATGCAGAATCTTCTCGGTATGATGTTATTCCTGAGAGAGTATCTTCATTGTACACTTGGCAAGACACGAGGTGCGATCCTGAATTCCTGGCAGGGTTACCATCTCCAGACTCCCATATTAAGCCCTGCTCCGGATATGGCTGTAGTACACTTTTTTGGATTTCAAGAAACAGGTATGTGCACTTAAATACTATAGCCAGACATACTGAATAGTTCCATTGCGCTTGTGAGGGAACAAAATTTTCCCGTCTGTTCCTCCGTTTACAGAGCTATTTTATGAACACAACTCTACATGAAACACAAAAAACAGATGTTTCGTTTAGGCTTTGAAAGGTCAGGTAAGGAAGATGGTGTAAAATGTTTATAAATTCCTAGCCAAAGCTATGGCTGAAAACAATTTACACTATAGCCTGTTCACTGCTCAAATATTAAATGGAGGGAAAAGGGCGTGGCCTATATTCACGGGAAAAATTCCCTGTGTTATAACCTTATCACTGTGAGGTTTTCATTCATTTCTTTACTAAACTACATACTCATTTTTCATTATGTTTTAATATGAAGAGTCATTTGATATTTTAGTCAATTAATGGCTAAAATATAAATGAAAGTCCTTTGTTTTGATTGAACAAGGACTTTTGAGTATTGCTTACAATTCAATGAACAGAAAGGGAAATTTCTTTCAGAAGTTCAAACAAGTGCAATTTAACTTTTCTATTTGAATAGGCTATAGCTAAATTATCTCGCAATAGTTTGGGCCTTCAAACTGTAATCAATTGCTCAATATTTAATTCACATGAGCGTATGTAGGAAATAATTTTGAGGGGGGCGCTGTAACATTTCATGGGGGGGGGCTGAGACCATTTCCGGGGTATGGAATACTAACAATTTAGAACTTGGAATAGTTTTAGCCAACTAATATGCTATTACACCCACAATAAAATATTTTTTATGAACTAAGTGATCTAATTTAATTTATTTTTAAGGGTTTTAAGACACATTTTTATCGACTGAATTAAAATTTGGGGGAGGCTGCAGCCATGGACATATATAAGGGGGGGGGCTGAGGGGCCCGAACTTTTGATTTGATGATAAAAATTTGTCGTAAAACCCTTACAAATAAATTAAATAAGCTCACTTAGTTCATAAAAAATATTTTATTTTACGTGTAATAGCGTTTTAGTTGCCTAAAACTATTCCAAGTTCTAAATTTTTAGTATTCCATACCCCGGAAATGGTCGCAGCCCCCCCCCCCCCGAAATTTTCCCAGCCCCTCCCGAAATTATTTACTATAAGCGCCCATGGCTGCAGCCCCCCTTATATACGTCCATGGAATGTAAAAACTTAAATGAAGTCTACCTCTATTTAAACAATATGTAAAAAATCATTAAATAAAATTATAGAGAAGAAAACAAAATTTAATTTAAATGTGTCCTTTCAGCTTCACCAAGGAATCAGAAAATGTTTATTTTTTTCAGATTGGTGTGGAATCAGACCTTGGACTGGAAAAACTATTTTGTTGCAAATGTGGTGTAGAATCAGATTCTAGTGGGGGGGGGGGATTGCCAATCCTGACTCATCCTGGTTATATACTATCCTGATATTGTACAAAGTTTATGAAATTTCTCGTATAACTTCCGCTTTCCATCCCTTGGGAGGGAGGAAACGCACCCTATATATATGTATATATATATATATATATATATATATATATATATATATATATATATATACCATTACTAAAAGTTGTGTTTGAAGAAGAAGCTATAGACTTTCTGGCTCATTTCACTTTTTTTTCATCTATTATCTAATGTTTATAATAAAAGGTTGTCAAGATTATATATTTATTAATAATGAAAATAAATCAAAATTGAATAATTAATAATCAGTTTTGTACTTAGGAGATTATAAAGAAATAATATTTCACAGGCCAGAAAAACTAGAAAGGTTTAATCGTGCTGGAACTGTGCAAGATTTTGCTGTCGCTGTGTTGTGCAACTTACAGAAACCTGTTATGTCTGTCCAGAATGCAGCAAGTTGGGGATTTTTCAACACTGTCAAAAAAGAATGGAATAAAGAGGTAAGATTAATGGGAAATTAAAATGTCATAAATTTGGACTGAAATAATAAATGGACTTTTAATGTTTTTTTTTTTTATAAATTGGTCTCGAACATAATGGGAAATTTAATCATATTTCATTATAGATGATTTACTATTCAGGGAAGAAAATTTCTTATTTTCTAATTTACAATAGAAAATTGTTGTAAATTATCTTATTATTTTACTAATAATAAATATTTTAAATAATAGTCCTAAAAGATGGCCCAGGGAACTGCAGGGATAAAAATTCACTTTACTGAACAAATGTAATTAATAAAAAAGAATTATACCAGCTCCATAATGTTTATTACTGCTCTACAAGTTTCATGCGCTATCTAGTACCTCATCATGAGCTTATAACTGTCAACAAAACCTGGTGGATCATTTTTAAACAGTAGGATCTGAGTTCAAATTCCAGCTTATTTTAGCGGCGAGTTTATTTTTCTAAAAAATAAAGATTTGAAAATATTATTTATTTTTATAATTTTGTATATTTTTAACTCATAACTGAACTCAAAATGAATTCCCAGAAAACGTTAAGGGTCTATACTACTTAAAGCACATAGTATTTTCGAACCGAGAATTTTCAATTATTAGAAAATGTTACTATTCTAAATCCTATCCTGGCTAGAAAAGAGTGGTAACCTATAGATAACCTGACCTAAAATTCTGTGTCAATAATAAATGGACATTAAAATTTAAATAATATTGATAATTAATACATAAATACCTTGAAAATTGAAATACACAATAAATAATAAACTTGAGGCCTGATGGCCATGAGTGCTAAGGCCATGTGCACTCTGTGCCAAAGTTCGTGGGTTCGATTCCCACTAGGAGTGTTGGCCTTTCTTTAAAAAAAGAAAAGGCTTAAGCCATATCCTAGCTAGAAAAATCTGTGGTGCTTAAAAATGGATGGTTAAACATTTAAATAAACAAATAAAATCTTGACAAAAACCATTCATTTTTTAAAACTAGGCAATAAAATAACCTATACTGATTGAACCCTTTCCTTACGGCGGGTAGTGGGGACCGGCCGACCCTTCAGTTAGCCGATCTTACTCTCTGCCCGGGACTCTGGTACGATGTATTTGTCACCCTCCTCTATCTGTGTGAACCCTTTCGTACAGTTTCCTCTATTAATATTTCAAAGTTTCTTATAGACTATATTTTTTAAGACAAAGACGAAAATTTAATTTTCTTTGATACGTGCCCAACTCAAGAATCCCTAGCTCACTCGTTGCAAAAAGTTAATTCGACATCTAGTGGTTAAAGAAATAGCTAAAGCTCCCCCCAGTCACATGATAGCCCCAAGATCGAACTTCTGGAAAAGTCAGCCATAGGGAAGTGCAAAACAAGGTAGGTAGGTCGGACTGCTATACTAATCAATTGTTCCAAGGGTGTGGTGCACTTCGCTTTCTAGCAGAGTCAATCGTTCCTAGGGGACAGCATGCCTCAACTGCTACACAGGTCTACTACTACTAAGGAAAGGGATAAATACATATGATAGTTTCAAAAATAACAGCGATCTGCATCAAATAAACGAGTTCGAATATTATGTGCTTTAAGTAACCCAAAGTTACTCAAATCATAGAGTCTAATATTATTCCATTGGCAGTAATATAAAACTACTTATGATTCTTCTGAATAATGTATATCCAAAGAATATTAATTTTATGGGAATTCTTATTTTTAATATACACTTAATTATTGGTGATTGGGTTTTGTGTATTTGAAACTTTTATAGATTTTAGAAAATGCTGGTTTTCCTGTTTACCTGCTCCCTGAGGTTGTAGACTCAGGGGCCGTGGTGGGAACTTTGGCAGACTCTTGGCATAGCATCCCTGCAGGAATACCTGTAGGTCAGTCTACAGACTTACATTCAGCTTACACAAATATAGGCAGCTTATTTCACATTCGTTAACATATTGTTTGTGTGTCTGCTTACTCCCATATTCACAAGGGGGTAACCGGCAGAAGTTGAAGAATTATAATTTATATTAAAAAGACTAAATTTGACTAAAAGGAAAAAATGCATCTCAAATTATTAATTTATAGTTTACTTTTTTTCACCCTTTCTGTACCAAGAGATGCGCTCGATGAATGCGCTCTCCTCAGAGCCGTCGCGAGGGCAGGGCGAGCGGGGCAGTCGCCCTGCCCTCGCGACCAAGGGGGTGGCTGAGCCTTTGAGAAAATGTTTTAAAAAAACGCATAATTATTTAAATGACTATGAAATTGTTAAAACATCCAGTTTTAAGTTTCAATAAAAATTAAAAAAAATACTTGTGCCTGTATTCAATCAACGCTTTCTCGGTGTAACGAAGAATGGTGGAATGGATTTGTTGTAAGGATAGGGTAATATATGTGGGGATGGTCGCTTACCAAATGGGCACACTGACACTGCTATGCTCAGCATGGGCGCGTAAAGCAAAGCTCCATTTTGTTTACTATCATTATTAATTTTTATTTATATTAAATTAACTAATATCGACTTGGATTATTTGTTTAACAAAAAAAAATATCGGTTTCATAATTAATATCTTCCTTAATATTAAATTTAATAATACTAAATGATAGGAACAATATTAATTCATTATAATAGCAAGAAAGTGCATCATAAGGTATCCGGGTCTGTGAGACCCATGCGACCGCTCCCGTTAGCCAAAAGGACGCGACCTCTGCCGGGTTAAAGCATTTTTAAGTTGAAGTTTAAAAGTAAGTTATATTCTATCTTGTTATTAAAAAATAAATAATATTAATATAAAATAAATAAAAATAAGTTTTCCTGTTTACCATTTGTCCTATATGTTATGAATAATAAAGAAGTGAAATGTACACTAAATAACTACAACCAATAAGTTTCCCATACTCCTCTTTGATCCGTGACTTGGGACTCAACGCAGGCGGAGTTAAAACAATTTTTTTTAATTATTCAGCTGACCCCTTACTTAATCTTCGAATTTTCGTACTAGGCGGAAGGTCAAATAATGAAAACTTCACTACACCAACTTTATTTTGTGCTTCTTCAGCCCCTTTTTGGTGCTTCTTCAGGGAACTAGTTACAAATATAAAACTTACAGCCATAACCCGAGGAGGAGAACCTTCCACTAGTAGAGCCTCGTCTAGACTGGTCATGGTCTGAAAGAATCCAATATGGCGGAATATCGTGAGCCTATCAATAATTATAATTAAGTTAACGGTACGTGAGTCCCGTCTTTCCTCCGACTTGTACACAAGTCAACGGTACACAGGGCACAGCTGTTCTCGATTGCTAGAGCAGTCAACAGTAGAGAAATGGTTCATTAAATTAAAAAAAAAAAAAAACACATGAATAAAAGATTATGGTGGTGGTTACACTGGATTAGAAATTGTACAAATAGATTGGTTACTTTGATTTTACAATCAGTTTACAAGTTTTATTGGATTTATTTACAGAGTTTGAATCTATTGGAACTCCTGTCATTATATATCTTTTTTTTTGTGGAAAATTCAAACAGATACGGAACATAGGCTCATAAATGAATATGTGATTCATAGACTGTTTCTCTGTGGGTATCTATGTTTGAGTGTGCAATGTTTCAGCGAGATTCCTCCTCAGTTTCTTCAAACGCAGGGACTAATTTTTATTTAATTTTATTTTAGAAAAATTAACTCGGCAGGTTGGGAATTGAACCCATCATCTCTCGTTTTATGCCAATTACACTACTGGGCTTCATATTAATTAATAAGAAGCTTATATTTATGACTGATGCAAATATTTATGTATGAATTTTATTTTATGATTAAAGAGCCGAGGCATAATCTCAGCAAAATATTGTGCGCTTGAGCATGTACACTGATGGAGTAACAAGCAATGAAAAAAAAAGAAAAAAAAAAATGAAACCCCTGGAACAAGGATTGAAACACAATGAGATTTATATGTTCACTGAAAAATTTCACTTTCAATTTCAATAAATTCATTATCTGTCCGTTACCCTCTTACTTGAGTAACAAATTAACCCACTCTAATTGAACAACACTAATTAAGGGTTCAGTGAATGCTTCATAATTGAATGCTGAACTAGAACTGCTAGGAATGTTTTTATTTGTGTGAAAGTTTGTTATAGTGAGTGATTTGAAGACTGTTTTCTGAGTTGACAACTTGAAATTAGTTATTCAACAGTGCTCCCCCCTCCCGATAATAATAACCTTTTATTGTTTTTTTTTTTTTTTTTTTTTTTTTTTTTTAGATTAAAATTAAACTAAACTGATTTATGAAGGTAGATGTTACACACATAAAAAACAAAACGTTAAGAACCAATTCATGAAACCACTCTTCTCCAGATATGCCGGCAAAGACGGACATAACTCTGATTTTTACCAATTCTCCAAAGAGTCCAACCTCGCAAAACAGCTCCATTCTGCATCTATATTTATCCATCTAGAAAATAATACGGATGACAAAATTTACAAAGAAGTAACCTCCTAAAGCTATTTAAACATTTTCCACATATTAAAAACATCCCATTTGTAGTTCACATCCTGCCACTAAAATGAAACCTGCCTGCCATCCATTATCACTTCACTTTTCCCCAAAAATTGATATTTTGTCAAAAAAATGCCTTAAAAAAGACATTTTGCTTTACTGAAATAATAGTAACAAGGCTTACAACAGAACTGTTCCAAGTTACGTTATGAGAATTCACATGTTCCACTTATATTATCTGAGTTTTATTTTTAGCTCTCAATAATGAAATGTGGTTTAATTAATTGTGGATTAGTGGTTGGATGTCTTTTTTAGTGCATCTAGACAATCTACTAGAAGAAAATTTTCTGCCACAATAGTGGAAAATGTTTGTTACAATGTAGTGGCACAACCTGAGTACTCACGACCCATATTATTCAATGTTGTAAGGTTTTCTGGTTTTCATCATGCCAAAGTGTTATTCATTGGTATTCTGACAGTTTAGCTCAGGTTGAGATTTGAGACAGAATTTGCAATACTATCCTACGAATATTTATTCCTCATCCGAGGATGTAACAGATCTTCCCATGATTCTGTTTGGTATAGATACAAAGCCATTGGTTATCGAGTAGCCAATCGAATATATCTAATTCTTTGTTTTGACGGGCGTGAATTAATGAATTTCAGGTGCCTTACTTCGCCTGCATGGCATGTTTCATGACTTGTGGTTCTCTTCGGACAATGGCTAATGCACAGACTGATAAGCATGTCGCTTCAATACTCTCACACGCTACTGCATGCTAGTCTCTCCTTTTCACCACCCCTAGTCTTGTCTTCATTTCCAAATGTAAATAGAGAAATAGAAATTTTCTATAATTAAAATAATTATGAAAAAATGCCTTTAAAAAATGTAAGCATTACGATTTTTTTCGTGTGAATTTCGCTCCAAAAACCATGTTCTGGTGGACGGATTCTGCTGGTTAACGATCTTGACCTTTGAAATGAGACGAAAGATTTTTGTACCAAATTACACCAGTATAAAAAAACCTTTCTTAGTGGGTGATTACATTCTAAAGGGAGTGTCCATGCAAAACTTCATATTTTTGTGTAAACTGGTTTGGGCTGAGCGATGATAGGTCAGTGTGTCAGTGAGTGAGTGGTATTTGACAAATAATATCTAGTGATATTCCCAACTATCATTAAGAAATATCTTACTACTTCTAAGTAATATAAAATGATATCTTGACAAAAATTTCCTTAATCTAAGATCAAGAAGGCATCTCCACCCGGGAGATCGTCAGTTATTTTTTCTCAGTTTTTAGTTTGCTACATATACTCCGACTAGCAGGTTTAGGTTGTGTGTTGCTTTGAAGAAGTTTCAAGAAGATAAAACAAATCAAGAGGAGTTTATTTGGATGTAAGGTAATTTATGTTATACAGTGTACTTTTTATATTATTTTGAGGTAATAAGATTCGTATACCTAGCCACGTTTTATATTTTAAAACGGCTCTAAATTTGTATAATGAACCCAATACGACCCGTTTTAAGTAAATAAATTAAATTTCAATTTCATTTTATCATAATTTCAAAACAAATTAAATTATTATTAATCAATTAAATTTTCATAACAATATAGTAGATTTTATATAATTCATATGTGTTTACAATGTATCAGAGTTGGGAAAAGTTAATTGCAGAGGGGATTGACGATTAACAATTAAGAATTCAGTCGCACTAACCCGCAATTACGATTAAAAATGTAATTGTAATTGCAAACTCCCGGGATTAACGATTGATATATTGTATGTAATTGTGAAATCTCAAATTAACAAGTGATTAATGGTTCTTTTATTTTATTTTTTTGAAACACCTACAAGGTTGATCAACATGTTGTGTATGGAGCAACCCAATTTTGATGGGCAACAAAACTTTTTTGTAACTCATGCACATCTTGACTAATTGCAGGGCTTATGAGCAACTGAATGAGCTACACCAACTATCAGATTCCTTAGATCAAATTCTAGGTGATCATACCAACCAAGCGGAGCGGCTTTTTGAATATTTAAGGGCCACCTTGATCGACAAAATCTAGATAGAACAAAAAGAACTGAAATGCTCATTTATTTTATTTATATTTTTTACAAATATTTTATTATATTTTTTATTCTAATTTTTTTATTATTTTTTTAAAATTATTCTTCTTTAATTTTTTCATTTTTTTTTTTTTTTTTTTTTTTTTTTTTTTTTTTTTTTTTTTTTTTATAAGCAATTGAGCATTTCTCTTTTGTCATTTGGACTAAATGTGTGCAAATAAAACCATTATTAATAGCAATTCAATCATAATTTACACAAATTAATACTTCTTTCAAAATTTCAATGAAAATTACCACCTAAAGGAATAGCGTTAATGACCTTAAGGGTTGACATGCCAATATAATAATGCAAAAAAAAAAAACTTTTTTCTACAATAAAGTTTTTCCTCCTCTGTTTCTACAATTAACTTCCTGGTATATATAAAAAAAAATAGCACTAAAACCCTTCTCACTTTCTTTACATTTCTGCTTCATGAAACAATTAATAATTAATTTAATTGCAATTAACAATTAAATTAATTGTGATTATATCAATTGCAATTGAGCTGTTTAATAGCGATTAAATAAATCGCAACTAGCAAGTAACAAAGTTAATTGCATTTGGGGATTAAAAATCGATCGCAATTAAAAAGTTTATTGTTTGCTTGGAAGATTGAAAAATTAATTGATTAATGCCCAACTCTGCATTATTTGTGGAGGCCCGGTGGCCATGAGTACTAAGGTGTGTGTATTCCATGGCTTTTCTTTCAAAAAAAGAAAAAAGGCCTTAGCCATATCCTGGTTAGGGTGGTAACCCATACCACAAAATCTTTGTATAAGAGGGAGTTAAAATTGAAATAAGTAATAGTATAGTATTTGTTAAAATTCTACCTTAATATTTTTACTATTATTTTATTTTTATTTCTTGGGCTTTAGTGGTTTCTCAACTCTTCAAAAGTGATATCCAAAAGTGTTTCTGTAGGGGATTTTTTCTTATTCTAAGTACACACCATGTAGTGGTTCTTTTTCAGCTAACCCTTGCTCCTGGAATGGTTTTAAAAATCAGTGACAAACTGGAGGGCTGCTGATGAAACTTTCTTCATCATGCCAATGTCTGATTTATATTCTTCTCCGAGACAGCAGGGGAGAAGGGGGGGAGAGGAAGAGGGAGAGACTTCTCTTAATTATTGACTTTTGAAAACATATTTTTCATTTAATATTTAAAGATATATAAACATTTGTATGTTTGCATGACAAATATGTGTGTATATGTGATAACGTCTATTTGTGTGAATGTGTCGTATTCAAGCAATATTACCCGTGATAAAAGTTAACTTCAATGAAATACAAATTAGTCCATTAATTGGTTATAACTGTTAACATCAACAAAAAATAACATTCCAAACATTAATTATTAAATTAAAATCAATTAATTTAATTTAAATTTTAACGTCCATTTATTATTAACTAGGAATTTTAGGACGAGTTATCTATAGGTTACCACCCTTTTCTAGCCAGGATAGGGCTGATGCCTTTTCTTTTTTCTAAAGAAAAGCCACCACCCCTAGTGGGAATCGAACCCACGACCTTTGGCTCAGAGTGTTAAGTGCTCGCGCCTTAACCCTCACGGCCATCGGGTCTCCTATAAAATCAATCATCAATCATATTAATTATGAAATTAATACTTTACAACGGAACAGAGCTTTGTCTTATCTGCTAATTGCCTGAATTGCGGAGCTGGGAATAAATAATAAATTAATAAAAATGTTTTTGGTGGTTTGGAGTTACAAGCATGATGAAAATGCATTCTGCTCATAAATTATTGTGACACAAATAACCCTTGTTACATGATTTACATATGCATAAAATTTCTCACGACTGTCAAATATTTCACTTTGTCACACATTTTGGCTTCATTTCAATATTGTTATTTAAAGCCTTGTATTATGTAAATCATATTTAAGGATGGTGTACATAAATATAGCGTTAGAACTGAAATAGATCCAAGTAATTGACTGCCTTTTGTCAAAAATTGATTCACGTTTTTAAAGTGAAAGAAATATAGCGAGGAACAGCATTTTCCTCTTTTTTTTCTTTTTCTTTTTTTTAAATTTGCTTTGAATAAGTTTTTAGCTTTTCTTATGATTTTGTAACACATTCTTAACCTTATAACAATAGATTATTGTTTTTATATATTATTTTGAGTTCTGCAAATATTTCAGTTGCTGCCCTTGGAGATTTGCAATGCTCAGTTTTGTCTACACTTCAGAATGAAGATGATACTGTTCTTAATATTTCCACGTCTGCTCAGATGGCATTTATTGCTCCTGTTTTTGATGAAAATGCTATTGATGGTAAATCCTTATTAATTTTAATCCATTGATAATTCTGTGTATTAATTATTATTTATTTAGACTGTCATACCCGAAATGCGAAATTTGTTTCAGTGGTTTCAATTATTTTAAATGCTACCAAAGAGCAGACTGACCTCACCTGCTGTTCAAGAATAGCCATTTTTTCATATTTATGTCAGACTGGTTTTTATAAGTTTCGAAAAACATATTCCTTCAATTATGTTTCGAACCATGATAGGTACAAGTTGAAATAGACAGTTAGCTGTGTAAAAGTTGACCAATCACTTGATCGTCTTTCAATTTGATATACAAGATAAACTTGTTCAATCATTTCAATGGTTTCTAAATTAATAGTTTTTATATAGTGAATAGTATTGGGGGCGAGGTTAGCTTAGTGGTAGACCACTCGACTAATGAACTGGAGGACCCAGGTTCAAAACCTGAGCGCTCACTAATAATTTTTATCTTCTAGTGTCATTGTTCGAGGGTTGGATTTGGGATCTCAGATCGTCCCTAGGCATACCCAGCCTCTAATTAATTATTTATTTATTTAGTTTAACGATGCACCACTTTGAGGTGAATTGCATCGAGTAACTTTGTAGCTATATGCTGTTCATAGGTATGTTGTTATCCTACGCCAGTTAAGTATACTCTATTACTATTTACATATTATTTACATGTAATAAAAAAAAATATAATAAATAGAAAAAAAATAATAATTCAACAATTGAAATATGAGATAAATGATAAAATTATTTAACTTTTAAATAAAAGAATTATCAGATTTTTATATTTTGTCGTACAGGTTTACGTTTTTTAAATGTGTAAGTATGTCGTCAATATGGTGGCTACTGTCAGTAAGTAGGGCAGTAATGTCCCGTGGTATGTCCAAGTTCGCTATAAGAAGGCAGTCGAGTAATATATGTTTAACTGTTAGTTCTGTATTGCAAATCCGACATTTTGGTATTTCAGTATTATTCATTAAGTATTCGTGAGTCATGCGTGTGTGGCCTATTCGCAGCCTTGCTAGAACTATTTCTTCCCTTCGGGAATTTCGGTAAGCGGATGGCCAGTCAGTAAGTATGTGTTTGATTTGTCTCAATTTGTTTTCAGTCATATTATGACTGAAAACAAATTAATTTAAAGTACGCTATGATGGTTCAATTTTTAATTCATATTGCAAAATTATTTTTTATTTTATTTGATTACTATTAATTTATTTTGAAATACTTTTTTTTATATGGACTTTATTTTAATGCTATTTTTCAAAAGAGGCATCAGTTTTATTAATTAAAGGTTTTCTTATTTTTGATATTACATTGCCAAAGAGAAATAATTACAGTAGGCTCTAATTAATTACAGTAGGCTCTAATTAATTAAATAACGGGTACCTGAAAAGGGGAAAATCAAGCGGCCGGAGCATAGTACTGACCATACTATCTTCCTAGTGTGCCGTTTGGTCAAGAATCAGATACATCTACAGTATCTGCCCCTCTGGGCCCTTAGTAGCCTGTTATGGGACTGATTTTTTGATATAGTGAATAGTGTGGTGTACTGTATGATGCGGTACACAATGCAACGTTTTTCACAAAAAAACGTAGTATAGTCCACTCTTGTTCTCAATGCTTCATATGTTGTCTTCAATATATATTAACATATCATCAATTTTAAAATCTTTTAATATACATTATTGATAAACTCTCGTTATTTTATTACATTAAACACCACCTACATTTGTGACATTAACAAGATTTAATTTTGTTTTTTCAGAAAATTCTAAAGTTGAATTTGTGCCATACTTTGGTGGTAAATATTTAGCTGTCGCAGCTTCATTGAATGGTGGAAACGCATTAGCTACTTTTGTTTCAATGCTCCAGCAGTGGACAGTCGAGCTTGGATCTCCTCTTCCTCAAAGTACGCTATGATGGTTCAATTTTTAATTCATATTGCAAAATTATTTTTTATTTTATTTGATTACTATTAATTTATTTTGAAATACTTTTTTTTATATGGACTTTATTTTAATGCTATTTTTCAAAAGAGGCATCAGTTTTATTAATTAAAGGTTTTCTTATTTTTGATATTACATTGCCAAAGAGAAATAATTACAGTAGGCTCTCCATTATCTGGCATCGTCCGGACCGCGGTACAGTCTGATTAGAGAAAATGCTGGATTAGAGAATTCAGTTAGAAGTATTCACTTATGTTTTTGAAAAACCTTATTATTTGTGGATATAATAATATGTACCATTTTCAATATTGCATATTTAAAATGGCACATATTATTAAAATTACCTTTAAAGGACAAAAATAAAATAAAAGATATGAGGCAACTTATGTGGTGAAAACCTCTTAATCCATTCCAAGAACTTAACTTTTGTCGCTAGACCAAAATTTACTACAATTACTATAATTCTCACACCCAGGATTCCATTTATGAACAATTTTTGATTTAGTACTCTTTTCTTTGCAATAAAAAATAAGTAATAACGTCAATTAATCTATAAGAGAATTCAGAATCGTCTAAATTAAAACAAGATCTCCAAACATATTCAATGGGCATATTATTAATTTCTTCAATTGTCACATAAAATTGAGCAAGATTAGTCAATTTAGGAATATACTATGCTCCATATCTGGCCTTAATGTACTCAAAAACATTATTTTTCTTCTCCTAAATTCCGGCATATATCACCAGCAATGTAGTTTCTTAAACCACAAATTTTCCCCGGCATTACAGACGGCTTCCTCAGGTGATGCATGATACCTCAGGTGGTAATGAACTAGTACCATGTACCACCTGAGGAAGCCGGCTGTAATGCTGGTGAAAATTTGTGCTTTAAGTAACCCCATTGCTGGTGATATACGCCAGAATGTAGGATGAGATGAAGTCACCCAGCGTTAAAGTTTAAAAGGGATTATTTTTCTCTTAGTCAATAGTACATCTAATATTAATTCTAAAAAATAAAAAATTGTTTAAACAAAAGTAACTCTATGAGAGTAAGTCTCAGCAATCACCACAAACATTTCAGGGCAGGCACTGAAAATACTGCCCTTTAACTGTGGAGCCAATAAAATTTGAAATTGACTCCCAAATTAATCACAATTCTGGCCAAAGCCAGTGACATCGCAGTGTGAACCCCAAGCATTTAAAAATCTAAAAGGACTATACATACCCCATAATGCCAAAAACAACCGGGCGCGATGACCTTATCACCACATCCAAGGTGCACTACACGACCTCTCAGGAATCTGCATAGCTTCCCCCTTCTTACTCCACTCCTCTCGCCTTAAGCCTAAGCCTTTTGTAAACCTTAACAAATCAATGCTCCTGGGGCCAATGCCAGTACTACTTGCGTTTCTGTGCTCGTTACTTGCTTATGTACTTAACTTAATGGGTTATGATTTAGTCAACATTAATTGTAGTGCTTCCAAATTGCATCATTGGATGAATATCATAAGCCGATTTTTCTTGACTCATGGATGGAGGAAACATACTATAATAAAAGACAAAACGACTAGCTTGCTATCATTTTACCCTACACCAGAGATACAGTGTAACATGGATAATTCGAACTTCCATAATTCACACAAATTACAAGTAAGAATAATCAGGCAGTAATGATCGTTTTTAATGATGTTACTGGTGTGCTCATGCGGCCAGTTGTTTCTGTTTAATGTTGGCTTATGTCTTTCTGCATTTTGTTTACCTTTACATCTCTGTTAATTGTTTTACTTTTTCTGTTAAACTGTGTGACTCTAAAAAGTTCTAACAAATTTGAAGTTTTAAGCACTTATATCTTCGATTGACATCGCCCCACCGCCCGGGACAACTGTACCCGGCTGTCCCTCCCATGAGGCGGCCCTGCCCACCGAACATTACAACAGAATCTTATTGTAGAGAATTTAGAGTTCCCAACCATTTTCGAGATATTTTAAAAAATATACTGAGATCCGAAAACTTTGTATCACCATTCATACAATTTTTTTCCATATACTTCGTTTCTGAATACCCAAACAGAAAATTAGTTTTGAAAAGTATTTCTATCAATTTTTCTCGTAAATTGCTACAGAACTCGCTTTAAAAATGGTTTCATTCGTTTTCCTATGTTAAGGAATCTTTCGCACAAATCTCGCTCCAAAAACCATGTTCCAGTAAACGGAATCAACTGGTTAATGAACTTGACCTTTTAAATGAGAAGAAAGATTTGGTAAAAATGCAGTTTCCAGCCCTCCAAACCGATTTCTTTCAAACTTTGCACAATAACGTATTTTGATGCACTAAACACGAATACGATAAAAAAAAACGTCGGATTTAACTAGGAAATAAGTTATTAAGCACTTAAGTTCACTGTTGTGCAGGTTATGAGAGCTAATGTAAACAACTAAATTTGTCAACATACGCATGCGCGGGTATAGAAAAGTTCGTAATAAGGAAGTTTAATTGAAATTTACCATAAATTATCGAAATTCATCAGCAGTTATTTATTTACAATCATTTTTTTAAATAATGAAACACTCTTCACATTTCTTGTTTCGTTCATGAAAAGTATTATATATCAGAAATCCCTTAATAATTAGCTAATGCCTTTATAATAGCACAAGAATGTCTAGGACGAATGATTAGGAATGCAGAAGAATGTCTAGGAATGCAGAAGAATGTCTAGGGCGATTTTAAGGGCAAACATGCTATGCGTTTCCGCTCGCTCCGCTCGCTCAAAAAGATAACAAAACCCCAGTCAATCCAACTTGCTAAAATTAATAGAATTCTATTAATTTTAGCGAGTTGGATTGACTGGGGTTTTGTTATTTTCTTGAGCGAGCGGAAACGCATAGCACGTATGCCCTTAAGCGACAGGTGACGACGGGTGAGAATGCCCTTAAAATTAACAATATCTTTGAATAAATAGTTTCTGAACATTTCAAATGAGAGTTCTCTGTTTCCCAATGTTACGTATCTGCGCATGCGCATGTTTACAAATACGCTGATGACGCCTAGTTTTATAACCTTCCTTACTTTAGTGCTTAATATTATATTCTATTAATTTTAGCGAGTTGGATTGACTGGGGTTTTGTTATTTTCTTGAGCGAGCGGAAACGCATAGCACGTATGCCCTTAAGCGACAGGTGACGACGGGTGAGAATGCCCTTAAAATTAACAATATCTTTGAATAAATAGTTTCTGAACATTTCAAATGAGAGTTCTCTGTTTCCCAATGTTACGTATCTGCGCATGCGCATGTTTACAAATACGCTGATGACGCCTAGTTTTATAACCTTCCTTACTTTAGTGCTTAATATTATATTCTATTAATTTTAGCGAGTTGGATTGACTGGGGTTTTGTTATCTTTTTGAGCGAGCGTAGCGAGCGGAAACGCATAGCATGTGTGCCTTAAAGTCGTCATTTATGCCTTAAAGCCATGTATGCCTTAAAGTCGTCACAAATTTAATTGTTTACATTAGCTCTCATAACCTGCACAACAGTGAACTTATGTGCTTAATAACTTCTTTCCTAGTTAAATCCGACGTTTTTTTTTATCGTATTCGTGTTTAGTGCATCAAAATACGTCATTGTGCAAAGTTTGAAAGAAATCGGTTTGGAGGGCTGGAAACTGCATTTTTACCAAAGATTTTTGTACCAAATGTTTTGTATCAAAATCGAACTGTTTATGAGCCGATGAGGAACTTCTTAATAATTCAACCCCCCCTAAAAGTACTTAAACATTTGAATATAAAAAAAAAAAACCTTTCTTAGTGAGTGTTTACATTCTAAACGTATTGTCCGTGCAAAATTTCAAATTTTTGTGTAAAGTGGTTCGGGATATTATTACCTCGGCTGGGCCATCACCCTATGTAAACTCTATGAGGGACAAAATCACAGTTTATTTATAGTAATTCAAGGACTGCCATCATAGTTGAAATTAACCTAAATTAAAAATAATTCTATGAAATAGATAATGTACGGTAACAGCTGTTCTTTATCGTCCTAGCAACGCTTGCTGCCTAGGCTTGCATGTTCTAACCAACTCAAACTTTAAACCCCTCTAAAAATACTTAAAAATTTGAATATCAAAAAATCCTTTCTTAGTGAGTGCCTACGTTATATAGGGAGTGTCCATGCAAAATTTCAAAATTTTCTGTCGAGCGGTTTGGGCTGGGCGATGATAGGTCAGTGAGTGAATGAGTGGTATTTGACAAATATATAGTAGACTAGCTGAATACCCGTGCTTCGTCACGGCAGATAAGTAGTTATTTTATTGCATTAAATAAGGTTTCATTAAAATTACGTTACTATACAATTTTGTGCAGTTTATTATAGCACGGTTCCCGTCAGACTATATGTTATTCAATGGGCGTTAAAATTTAAAAGTTTATGTTTCCAAAAAGTTATTTGGACACACCCATTATATTTGCGGGCATTACCAAGGTTATAGGTGAGGAGGCTGTGCAAGGGTTCCGGATATTATTACCTCACCTGGAAAACTCTGAGGATAGGCTTGCCATACGTCACGGTTTGACTGGGACAGTCCCGGTATTTTGCAATTGTTTCGGTGTCCCTCCCGGTTTTACCAATGTCCCGGAAAAGGCTTTAAGATGTAAAAAGTAATGAATTCATGTTTATAAGAATCTTTTATAAATCGGTTACTTTTCTACAATCAACATTTTTACTACTGCTCACAGTGTCAAAGAAATGAGAAGTAATCTAACTATAAAACGCTGGAACTACCTGCACAGCGCTACCAGCTGCCAGACACTGCTATTTGGCTGAGAGATTTTTTTAAGAAAATCAAGTAGCAAAAAAAGTTCCGTTCTTATTTTTAAGGTTTGGGTAGACTACCATTCAGGATTCCCCCTTCCCGTTAGTTTCTAGGCTTAAAACTCACAATTTTGCTTATAATTTGTACTGTTTTTATTCCCCCCCCCCCTGGTATGCCCATCCCATATTAATGTCTCTCGGTTTAACTCTCCAAAAATATGGCAAGCCTATCTGACGGGGACAGGCAGAAAAGAAACGCAATTAAAACTCTATGAGAGACAGTTTATTTCTAGTAATTCAAGGACTGCCACCATAGTGGAAATTAACCTCAATTAGAAAATAATACTATGAAATAGATAATGTACGGTAACAGCTGTTCTGTTATCGTCCTAGCAACGCAGGCTGCCTAGGCTCGCATGCTCTAACCAACTCAAACTTTAATCCCCTCTAAAAATACTTAAAAATTCGAATATCAAAAAATCCTTTCTTAGCGAGCGCCTACGTTATATAGGGAGTGTCCATGCAAAATTTCAAAATTTTCTGTCGAGCGGTTTGGGCTGGGGGGTGATAGATGAGTGAGTGAGTGAGTGGCATTTGACAAATATATAGTAGATAAATATTTTTTCCTCTTTACTACAGGTAAGCTGTGGGAGAAGTGTATTGAAGCTGCTAGTAAGTGTTCTTCTGCGACGCTATCAGTGCAGCCAACGCTCCTTGGAGAGAGATATGCTCCTCAGCAATATGGAGTCATTTCAAATGTTACTACAGGCAACATCAGTCTGGGGCAGGTTTTCAAAGCTGTTTGCCGTGGAGTAATTGAAAATTTGCACAGGTAATAAAATCATTGTAATTTTATAAATTAAATTATTGTTTATGTTTGCATTTAATAGCCTGTAGATATTTAAATTATAAGGGCAGAATAAATTGTTAACAGTTATTCTTGGAAAAGTGTTGATAACACAGATCAAAATTTGATCTAAAAAAAACACTCTGAGCGGAATGGTCCTTATGGTTTTTTTGGGGTCGCTGATTATGATAAGTGGGTTGGTTAAACTTCATCATATCAGATTCAAGGTCATTAGATATTCAAATAGAGAAGAACCGTAGGAAAAATCTGAAAAATTCATGCATATGTTTTTGAGGTCCCTGAGTCTGAATCCGTAGTTTGTTTGACCTTTTCGCCTTTTCCTAGAGGTAATGTGAAGGTTAACCCCTTAAAGGGCAAGGGCCGCTTGAGCGGGCGCTGCTTGCTGAAATTAAAAAATGACGCGAGTGAGGCGGAATTGGTTCCAATGCTTCCTGCTAGATGCCGGGGTATGCCAAAAAATAGTATTTGGAGGTCTTGGGCCCGAGATATGACAAAGTTGACCGATAAAGCGGTCCTGACACTCGTCTTGTGTCAGTGTTGGCCGCGCATTATTGGCTCTCAGGGTCACTCATCTTATCCAGAAATCGTTTCAAAGTATGTAATAATTCTTTTATACATTCTAGATTAGGAATTAATTGATTTTAATTGAAATGAGTATATCGCTTACTTGTTATTCATTGATTCGTCTCATAAGTACCTTACTCTCGTGAGACTGGAAGGAAAAAATACTTTTTTTGGCATTGCTAATGAAATGTTTTTCTCAATTCTGTCTTAAATGATATTGAGGGTTAGCATTATACTATTATTA
The DNA here is from genome assembly GCA_946811695.1 of Gonocerus acuteangulatus. NCBI lineage: Eukaryota > Metazoa > Arthropoda > Insecta > Hemiptera > Coreidae > Gonocerus > Gonocerus acuteangulatus. The sequence continues at coordinate 14,114,407 of OX328124.1, read as the reverse complement.
TAATTTTTTTTTTTTTTTTTTTTTTTTTTTTTTTTTAAAGCCTGCCAATCTTAGGGTAGCTCCATCGAATGAACCATTTTCATTTTTGGGATCTTTACGACTTGGAATCGGCTTTAGGACGTATCGCGGGCATTGCATATCGGGGATTCCCGATGCCTGGAATGGGCAAAAAATTGGTCAGATATTTCCTTTGGCTTAGTGACTGAATGATATCTGGAACTATCAAAGGTTACATAACAAGGTGTCTACTAGACAAAAATCATGAAAATGTAACAAAATTGAAAATAGGGCACGGAAAAGTAATGAATTTTGATACCATGTCATGAAATTTCAATTTTCTGGAGTCCAGCGTAATCCGGGACTTCTGCACATTCGTAATTGTTGCTGTTTTTTTATGGCAACACAATTTTATCTGCCTCCCCCACCTGCTTGCTCTGTTAGATTCCTTTTTTGTAGAGTTTGCACACAAATTATCCATTATTTACATATACGCAGACTTAAATATTGAAATTCTGTACACATTAATTTACTCAATTATGTACATTGACAATAAATATTTAATTCTGCAACCATTGTTCAATATTTTTGAGGCTGCTAATTCCATAGTCATTTTAAAATTTTTAGTATCATTTAGTTCCTTCATGTTTAAAATTAATGTAACTATCCCCTTTAACATATTTATTTATTTAAATTTTAACGTCCATTTATTATTAACTACACTTTTAGGACGGGTTATCTATAGATTACCAACCTAATCATTAACATATGTTGTACATTTTATACATTTTTATTAATTATTTTAAATATATTATTATAAAATTTTAAGTTTATAGATATCAAAGTAATCCGTGTAAAGTTACTAATAATTTTAATAATAATTTTAATAATAATTTTAATAATAATTTAAGCTAATAGTTAAGGGTTTTTATTTTTAAGTGAAATTATTTTCATCTTAATAGGCATGAAATTTGCTTTCCATATCATGAAAAAGTCCTGAAATTGGCTTTCACAAAAGTCGCAGACACTCTCTATAAAATGATGTATTGAAAATGTTGCTGGAAGAATCTGATATGTACTAAACCATGACTAAATAAAAAATTGTATAAACCTTTTTCAACTAGTTAGAGAATTGAATTCAAAATAATGTCTATTTTCTTAATCTATTTTCTCTGTTTCAGTATAATGCCGAGAGAAATGCTTATCTCTAACAACATTTCTCGAATTCTTGGTGTCGGCTCAGCGTTGATTCGTAATGCAGTCCTACAGCAGGAAGTTCGCGAGTGCTACCAACTCCCTGTTGTCTTCGAGAAGAAAGGAGATGCTGCATGGGGAGCAGCGATTGCTGCAGATAAACAACCTTAATAAAAATCTTCGCAAAATTATCTATGTAATCTAAAAGCCATTTCTTGTTGCCAAGTTAAGCCACATGTAGGGTTTCATATTAGCTGTCCTGTGATCTTTTATAGTTTAGTTACCTTTAAAATATTAGTGTTATTATTATTGGAGAGACCTTTAGCCTCATAAATAATTAGTTTGTATTCCATAGTTCTTAATTCCTGTATGAATATTAGTAAAACGGATCTTTAAAAAAATGTCTAGGGCTTAAAAAAGGTACATATCGGTGTATACGTGTCGAAGGGTTTATTCAAATTATGGCGTTAATTTAGTCATAAGAAACAATTTGGCTATCCAGAAGTGCTGGCTAGATATGTCAATGTTTCATAACTCTTAGATCACAAAGAGTCCACTTTTTAAAACTCATACAAAAATTCCAGCAAAATCCGTGCAGCAGAACACTTTTTGTTCAAAATTTCTTTGTCTACAGTTTTGCATTAAGGGCTCTCAAGTACACTATTTGTTGGTATTTTGTTCTGGGGAATCGAATGAAACAATTTTCAATCTAATATCTATTTACGTTTTTGAGACAAATTTCATTTGTCACTACAAAATAACGGATTGAATTGATAATTTTTTCTTGCCTTTAAATCAAGTTATTTTATATCAGGAATAAGATCAAAAATAAAGCACAATTGATAAATATGATTTATTAGCCCCCGCTTATCTAGTTTCTCATATTTAATGCCTCATGAAGAGCTAAACTTAAAAAATGCTGACTGATTGGTGCCACTGTTCTTAGTTTCAGTCATGACATGATCCCGATAGGGAACAGCAGTAAACTGAGTCTGTTAAAATATCTAGGTACCAAAAATGAGAACGACAATGGCTTTGTTTTTGTCATACCCCATTACTTAAGAACCAGTGCAAGCCGAATAACAGGGAGAGGATATCAGGACTTCCAAAGAGAAAGGGCGAATCACGAATTCTGGATGTTGGGAAATCTAAGTCAAAGTAATGTATACTCTTTGGAATGTTGATTCATAAACCTGATTGAAAAAGTATGCAATTGAATGAAATTCAATGTTTTAATTATAATTTTTACAAGTGATTTTTATGGGTAACAAAATGCTAGGACGGGAGTTTCAGATCCGGCATTCGCCCTTGAAATCGGACATTGAATTTTTCATAGATGATGGTGCTATTCACTTTAACTTGAAACTGTGAGAGAACTAAAGGCGAACCAGAGAAACAAGGCGAAGCGTCATTTTACTTTCATATTTCTGACTCAGAAAATAAAATATAAAAAAAGTCAATTTTTCAGATTCGCCCTTTCTCTTCGAAGGTCCTCATATGTTAATCGACATTGATGCTTTCTGCTAATAAATTTAATTTTCATTTTGGGTTTAAAAAGGTAAAACTGCAGATGAGACATGATGGAAACCACTTGGACTGTTCAACGTGCCAGGGGATGTTGAGGTTAGTTTTTAGGCATTTTATAATGTGCTAGAATATTGCCTAATGTTTATTAGTATATGTTATGTAATATGAAAGATCTTTCCAAAAATTAGCTTAGGTTATTTAAATAGACACTATTTGACAATGTGTTAGGGAATTATTGAAGGAGATGGACCAGTGGAATCTCTCAGGGAAAATATCTGTCCAATATTTGTATATTTACTCTTCAGGTGAGTATTTTCACTTTCAAAAATTAATTGAATTAAAAACAAAATTCCTTCGAAATTCATTGCTCAATAAATTACCAAAGATTATTTGAAAATTTATGTATGGGTTCAAAATTGATAAGCATTGGGTCATACCATAAATAAGAAAGATCAGGAAAATCAAGTTCAATCAATATTTTTTTATTATTTTAATTTCAACACCCCTTTATTAATGATGATGAGGGGGATAGGTTTATCTACAGGTTATTCTAGCCAGGATAGAGGTGATGCCTTTGCTTTTTTCAAAATTAAAGCCATCAACCAAAGTGGGTGTCAAACCCGCAACAAGGGTTGGCAGGGCTGAGAGAGGAACGAGTTGTAATTCGTGTAAATAGCCAACAAGGCCAAGAAATTCATTAAAATACCCTCTAGTGACAGAAAGGAATACTAGAAGTACGCTACGGTAACACTAGATAGCTCTAAAGTCGAGAAATTAGAAGAGAAAGAATTAAAGAGATAATAGAAGCTCTCGACTGCTGGAAAAGTCAACGATACACAAAGTCCAGCCACTCTTGACAGCTGGAGCAGTCAACAGTAGATAAAGGGTTAACACCTTAACACTCACAGCCTCCTACCTATAAATATATAACACCATTACACAAATTACGAAAAAGGATTTTTGGGAACGAATTAAATACAAGAAACAAACTTTATATAATAAAGCTTATATGCTTTGTTTTCCTTCCATTAAAATTTAAGATTCAAGTGTAAATAAATTAAATTGCAGCCTTCCCTATTTTAAGCTAAAAGTATCTGCTTTGTTGAATGGTTTTACTTCACTTTCATAAACTTTACTATTCAGAATTCATTCATAATCTATTATGAATTACGTTATATTTTGTCATCTACCGGCGCTAATGGCCAAGTTGTAGATGCGCCGTAAAAAAAAAAAAAAAAAAAAAAAAAAAAAAAAAAAAAAAAAAAAAAAAAAAAAAAAAAAAAAAAAAAAATAATAATGTCATCTATGTTCCTAGCCTTTGTTGTATGTTTTTATCCTATTCTTGTAATTATTTTATTATAGTCTTATGTGTATGTGTTATTTCATATCTACATTTACAATTTTATTGAAAATCTTCCATTGTCGTTTATTCTTCCCAAAAGTTTTTTAATCGCTGAATAAATAATGTATGTTGTTTATCCTCATTGTTTATATATTGTTTTAACTTATCCTTCTTGAAATTACAAGATTCTGGCCAAGCATTCCCATATTCCTGAATTATAACTGTAATGAACAGAGCCTGTCAAATGCCATATGTGCCATGACGCCACATAAAAATGCCACATTTGGTCCATTTTTTGGAAAAAGCCACATTTGTCCAATTTTTGGAAAAAAATTCCACATTTGAAGATTTTTCGGTTATTTCAAATGTAAAATAATTCCGCTTAAGTGAAGTGTCAACACATTTCGCTGAAGTGTCTACACTTTCAACCCTTTACAAAAAGTTGATTCATTGTGACAACAATTTCAGTCTGGAAAACAGGAAGTTATACTGCAAGTTATGCGCGACTTAGGTAAGTTTGAAAAACTTGTAGTAAAAATTGCCATTCATACGGCTGGCAGGAATCCTCAGTCTTGTGAAGAAAATGAGTAGCCACAAAATTGGCTTGGGTTTAGTGTTAGTCAGAGTGCTCACACTACACATTCACACGAGAATCAGAAAATGTAAACAAACAGCAAAATCAAATGGAACACTTGCTTGTGTCGTCACAGTAGAGGCAAGGGATCAGCTGATCAGTGCGGAACCAGAAACAAAAAATCCGACTCGCAGGAACTGCCTCATCTTAGTGCGTGTCTGTTCTTATCCCTAGTGTCATTTCGATGGTTTGGAATAGAAACGGTTAATACTTGGTTTTGATATTTTGTGAAAAATGTAACCGATAAACGAGCTTTACATGCCACAATGCACAGTAAACTAGCACTACACAACGCAATCGGAAATTACTCGCACTGCCTTCTCGCTCCTTCTTAAGGAAAACTTTGTTACAAATTTGTTTCTCATTTACTTTACATGTTATACTGAAATATAATTTTACTGTTAAATGCAATTACAAAAAAAACAACCAGTTAAAAACTCAGGAAAAGAGAAAAACTACAAAGCAGAAATTGCTTACTTCGCAATACTCTTGAATCCGCTAATTTTGGAAGGAATTGGAGTAAAACACTAATACAAACACGTCGCTCATTTACTTGCTTTGTTTTAATTAAATATTCATTTTAAATATTGAGGAAAACATAGTGAAAACCATTCAAAGGAATGAAAACATGTTTGAATTTTAAGCACCGATTTCTCCGTCTGAGATCACTCTATCAAAAATTTCATTAGAACCATTTTTGTTTTAGATCTTTTATAATGCTCAGACAATTGTAAATAGTTTGTAAACATTAGTGTAATATACACATTAAAAACCTTTTTATGCAAAATTTGAGTTTTTGTCTTTTATTTTTTTAAATTATAAATTCCACATCGACAAAAAATAATGCCACATTTTTACAGGCTCTGGTAATGAGGTGCAGATGGTTAGCCGTTGAGGTGATAAGCAGTCAGGGAATAGTTGGGATTCGGCTAGGAAAACATCAATAAGTCAACATGTGAAATAATCAATACCAATAAGAATAACAAAACTTTTGCGCATGTATTTCTAAAGTGACACAACTAAAAAATCCGTTTTTTCAGTTATGACTATGAAAGACACGGTAAATATCTCTTTATCAACCATCAAAACTATATGTATCTAGCTTAAGAGCTTGTACGCCAGAGGGCACTTGGATCACTCGTTCTGTCTTAATGCTATTCCCCCTACAAATTTTCAGTTTTGTTTTAATTGTGCCACTTTAGAAATAGTAGTATGATATGTGCTGCTAAACCATTTTCAAGCATATGCTAATTTGCAAATTATTTTTGAACGAATTAAGCCACAAAATTGAATGAAAAACTGTAATTGGAAGAATTTATTCTCTCCAGTTTACAGATCCATAAGAAGATGTAATATGTGCATTAAATATTGACCTAAGTTTTTGAATAAACTAATTTAGTCGGAGATAGAGTCCAAAGGTTCTGTAACTTCAAACATCAAATAATATAGATTGTGTGAAGCATCTACCAGTGGCAGGGTGGTTATTCTGCCAGATCGGAACAGAGGAGATGCAGGTTTGAATCCAATTTAAAGGTAGTTCAATTTGTCAGTGATGGTCCTGCCGGAACAATTCCCTACTTCACCAAGGATGTTTAAAAAGGGTGGCAACCAGCAGAGAGATCAGTTTACAGGTTTACCAATCTAATCTTCATGTGCCAAAAATTTACACAGACTTGATTTAAATAGGAGTAAAAGGCTTATTAACACCATACATTCAATAGTAACAAAATATATATTTATAAAAGGCAGGAAACATTTTAAATCACAGGTAATTATTATTAATAAAAAATATAAAAACAATTCGTAAGATAACATTTATATATAAAAGGAATGATAGTCAATTTATTCAACTTAAAGGAATATATTAAACATATATTATAACACTCAGTCAAATAGATAATTAAACATGGCAACTTTAAAAGCATAGTTTAATAAATTTATTAATTAAATGAGATTATATACTAAAATTAAATATGTTCTGAATAATTAGATTTCAATGGAAATATAGCAAATGTCAGATCAAAATAATACTATTGAAGTAATCCATTTTACAAATTAGAGAGAAATTCTTTATTTAAATTAAAGTTGGCTGCCCAAATATATTGGGTTGCTAAACACACAACGTACTTATCAATCTTTCGAAAATTCATTTCAATTGGTTAAAAGGATGTTTATTTTGTTTAAAATTAATGCAGATAAAATAAATGTTGATGATGAATTTAATAAAAACATGTTAACAAACAGTATTGTTAAGGTTTAAGAGAACTACAAATACGAGTGAATAAGAAAACTTCCTTATGTACAAATATTTTAAAATATCAGATTTACACTTCAATTAAGGTAACCCATCATTGGAATTCAAAACATTCCAATAAAACATTATTAACAGAAAAATACTTGATCAATTGTGATAAAAAATAAAATGTGGTATGTAAAATAAAACTTAAATAAATAATATAATTTATATTTTATTTTATTAATTTTCTCAATCTTGAGAATTATCCATACCTATCTACAAGATCTAATATTCCAAGGTATAGATTAAAAGGAAGATCATATCACAATGTTAGGCATAGCTATTCAACATATTATTTTTGCTTACTAATATTGCACTTAAAAGAAATCAGCCCTCGCTCTGGAAGTGGACCCGGACATTTGCCCGTGGCACCATTTTGGACGCGTGGGAAAAATATTGATTTGTTAACCACCCACTGAACTAGGCCGACCCAGCCTTTAATGGGTATTCACAAAGGAGATGGACAGTAGCCCAGATCATAGTGCAGACCACACTATCTCCCTAGTGTTGTACGGTCAGATAACTGTTCTATCTTCTACTCTGTGCACTTATAGCTTGTTTTGGGATTATTATTTTTTTACCCCTTAATACTGGAAATTTTGATTTCATTTATATTACTAGCAATTTAAATGGCTCTGCACTGGAGCTCTCGAGTTTGAAGACAAATTTCGAGTGCAGAGGATTGAATGCCTAATTAATAAAAGAATTGTCATATTGAATATTTTGTTCGCTAAAAATTTATAGTGTATTCTATATTGATATTAGGTCCAAAAGCTGAAAACATTTATAGTTTTTGAAAAATAATAGCTGTTTTGTATTGATTAACAAAATTATTTTATGATACATATTTCATTCTAAATAAGTGGTTTTATTCAAATTTAAATAAAATGATTTGATGTTTTTAAAAAATAAAAAGCAGTGCCCTTACTTAAAAATAGGAAAAAGTATCACGCAGGAGCTACATAACTAAGCACATTTTGTAGAAAGTGTTTCATTAAAGTGATACATTTTTAATACAGTTCTATTACTAGAAAAATATATCTTTGTCTCGCTTGTATCGTTAAACAAGACAATAATTAAGAACAAACTCTATTATTTACGTACTGACGTAATGAAGTTCCATAGTCTTTAAATGTTATTTACTGCTTTGATGTATTCATATAAATTGTGTTTTTTTTTTTCTGTGAGTCAGTGAAAACTCTGTCCGATTTTGTTAATATATTTCAGTCATGATATATGTCTAACTGTCCTCAATGGTAAGTTAATTGCCTGCCAGGTTAAAAATAATAGACTCATAGATAATTCATCAATACAACTTCCTTTATGATTTTGTCTTTCTTTTGATATAATACAAGAAAGCCCAGCTTATAAATTGTCGAGAAAAAGAAAGTGAAGTAGCCTTGGAACTCTGAACATAATCTATGTTCCACATCACAATACACCTTACGTAACTGTGACTAATCGTTGCAACAATGAGAATCTCAGTGTTTCGTAACACTAGTACAGATCACTAGCTATAATTGTCTGAATTATACAGGAAGATATGAATATGGGCGGAAAATATCAATTATTTTCTCTTACTACGATTTTTTTGTTATTATTATTATTAATAAAAAGCTTCTAGGAACTACATACTGATTTTTGTTGTAATAGATAGTCATCAGTAGATCAAAAGAGAGGGGGAAGTAGATAGCTCAGTGCCAATGGACAAAGAGGACAGTTCCCAATAAAAATAAAAAAATATTTTTCAAATGGACGAAGGTCATGTATTTAAAAAAAATACTATATATATATAACCCTAACAAACTTTTTTGTACGGGGCTCTACATGTTTCATTTTCAAGTATACAAATATTTGAGCCTTATCCTAAGATGATCTTCTACATCATTTGTGTAGAAAATCGAACCTCATTCACCACACACATTTCTTTAATAATCGTGTATTTAGTATTCTCTTCTTGTTTCACGTTCCCATGACATCTTTTCAGGAGCACAGTAAGAAGTTACAGGCTTAACCCAAGAGATCAGAGTCCTGTAGAGGAGTCATGTGCACAAGAAACATGTGGAGCATAATAAATAAAGCATTATGAAGAATAATGTTAAGTAAATGAGTTTTGACCTTCTGCCACAAAAAATTACATAGTGATAAATAGCTTAACCATCTTAAACCATCTTAATAAAAAAATAAAACATATTCTCTGTATTTTAGTTAATTAAAATGAATTGTATGAGGGACTCAGAAAATTGAAAATGAATGGTTGACAGGAAATCTTTTTGAAAACACATTTTAATTTGATCACTTCAAACCAATATTATTTATTTTTTCTCCTTCTTCGCATGAAACGTTTCGGCTATTTTACCATTAACAATCTCCTACATTAGCTGTCCTTTTTTACAATTTGTAAAATAGATCTTTGTGGGGTCTCACCATGGCCTAGATTCTCATAAGGGAGATCCACCGGCGGCAGGCATTTTATCATATTACAGCTCGTTGAGAAGATTCCTTGCAGCACCAGCTGGTGCTAATGGCCCAGAAGTCCGTGCGGTGTAAAAAAAAAAAAAAAAAAAAAAAGAGGTCTTTGTCATCTTGGCCTTTTTTATTGGATTGAAGGGTGTATTCCACCACGGGAGGTCATGGGCACCCGACAAAAGGAAGGAACTTTCTAAATAAATCTTAATTATATTTTCTCTTTTAAACTTCGTCACTGGTTGACTTCATCTTCTCCTACATGCCGGCTTGTAGGAGGAGATGGGGGGGGGGCTTAAATACATTGTTTAAATTTCATTAAATGGAAAATTATCAATTGATTTTTTCACAATTTCATCAAGGAAGATGGAGGAAGGTATAGTTCAAATTGACTGGATTTAAATTGTGAAAAAATAAATGCTGAAAGTTTGTGTAAAATTAAGGCCAAGATGACAAAGACGTATTTTATGAATTGTAAAAAAAGAACAGCTAATGTAAAATTGATAAAGGCAAAATAGCCGAAACATTTCATGTGAGGAAGGAGAAAAAATAGAGAATATTGGTTTGAGGTGATGATCAAATTAAAATGTGTTTTTAATAACAATTATCTCAGAATTTTTGTTTGTGAAAAAAAAATTAATAAGAAAAAGGAAATCTTTTGTTTGTAAGCTCAGTATGAGTGAATTTATTCCCATTTTATAGAACAAGAGTAAAAATCGTGAGAAGTCTCTCAAAAGAAGGATTACTACAAAATATTATGAAGGTATTTTTTTTTTTTTTTTTTTTTTTTTTTTTTTTTTTTTTTTTTTTTTTGTTTCTGCTGAGTAAAATTGTCCCAATTGGAACTGTATACTAGTGATTTGCCTATTAACAACAATCGATGCTAATTACCATGGCAGTCTGAGCACGTCAAGTTAAAAAATAATAATAAGTGGAGTGTTTTTAAGCACAATATATCTTATGCAACAAAATAAATGTCCATAATCTTAGGAAATTGGTCTATTTTTTCTCTTTTTCTTTCAAATAGTATAAATTCCCAAGGATAAGAGTTTCAAGGGTGTGCATTGATATAGACTTCACCTTACTTTAGCTCCCAATTCATAAGCAGGATTTCTATAAAGGACACCTAATATTCATGAAAATAGTGCTCGCATTTTTTAAGCATTACGTATACAGTTGTTCTCATCGTCAGTATTTCAACGTAGGAGAGCTTCTACTGTCAATCACTGAGATATACTTTATTTATCTAAGTTTTTCGTAAGTTTTGAATATAAAAACAAGGACAAATAATTTATGAAACCAGTAAATTTACATTGAACCGTATAATATCATATTAAAATTAAATATAATTGTTTAAAGTTTATGGTGGAAGCATAAATAAAACAAAATTTAATTTGATTCCATAATATAGTGTCAAGGCATGAGCACTTAACAGTCGTTGCCAAGGGTCATGTGTTCGATTCCCTCTAGAATAAAGCCCTGATGGCTTTTCCTCAGAAAAAAGGAAAGGCATCAGCCATATCCTGGCTAGAAAAGGGTGGTGACCTCTAGATAACCCTTCCTAAAATTCTGAGTTAATTATAATGGACGTTAAAATTTAAATAACTAAATAAAGTTAAAAAAATATTGGAGAAAGAAAAGGCCCCTGATAATATCTACATTCCTACGAAATTTGGAGTATACTTTGCATTCACAGAGCCTTGTCACGAACGCTTATTATTTCTGTGTATTCATGTGGCAGTCCCACAACACAAGATAGATCTATTTTTTCTAAACCAGTGGAAAATACTTAAAGACATTATATAATTATAAAATTAAAAATAATGGCCCAAATGTCAAGAGATTCTCAAGCCTCTTTCTTAAGAAATAGAAACACAATAAGAACACAGCCTGGTTCAATAATTGCTTATACTAAAATAAGTCGTGATTAGAAAATATGTCCTGATTACTTCATAATCTATCCTTCAAAGTGAATACATTACTTTACTTAATACAAAAACAAAAATTGGCACATGATCTCATAATTCAACAAACAGGGCAACATAACCTTTTTACAATAACTGGCATCTCCCTTTTTATTTATTAAAGGTAGAATTACTGTTACTCTTTCTAAATACAAGATTGCACATAGTTAATGAAAACATAATAATACACCTTTCCCAGATGCTTCATAATACCAACATATCGCACTAGTATTTCTAAAGTGACACAACTCAAAAATCTGTGTTTTTCAGTTATGACTATGAAAGACATTGTTAATATCTCTTTATCAACCATCAAAACTGTTTGTACCTAGTTTAAGAGCTCGTACGCCCAAGGGCATGTGTGTCACTCTTCCTGTTTTAATGCTATTTCCTCTACATAGGCAAGAGTGACACGTTTTCAGTTTACTTTTATTTTGAGTTGTGTCACTTTAGAAATACTAGTGTGATATGCTTGTACCTCATTAAAACAAATAGAGCTTCATCTTTGCTGCAATATACCTTACCTGAGACAATCAGCAAGCTGAACATATGCCTACAACAATATACTACTGGAGTTTAATCAACTCTAGAATAAATAAAGCCATTTTTTGTACCACTTCATGGATCAATTTATGTTCAGAAATAACTGGTTCTAGATCACCCAATCATATTTAGCTTTGGTTCTCTGAACCTTCCCTCTGAACAAATATGAAGTCATAAAACTAAAAATGCCTAAAAAAACAGCACTTCTAAACTAAACTATAATAGGAATAAAATCCCATTGAGTCCTCTCGTTCGATGAACAAATATCCATGATCACATATGAATTAACAAGAGGTTTTTGAGCAGCCAGGCACATCCCAGCAGCTATATTGTAGACGGGGACTTTCTTAGAATACTTGTGCTTCCATTTTTGAGTTCCCCCCATTTCATGACACTTAGCGAGGCGTGGTTGGACACTTTCTCCATCTAGGCAGAGGTATTGTGCCAGACGGAGCTCACCTTTCTCTGTCAATGACCACATCTGGTTTTTCATTCTAAGGCAATTTCTCAAAACGAGTAAGGATCCTTTTGTTTTTACATCTTTTTCAGAAGAGATACAAAGTCCTGTTCCAGTGAGGCGAAGCTGATAATGCCCTATATAGTTCTGGTTTCTTCTAAACTGGTCTTGCACAAGCAAATTCGATTTCTTTTCGAGTGTTTCTTTTGAGTCTGAAGGCAGCATTAACTCTGGGTATATATTTTCGATGTACCAAGAAAACGATTTACAATTGAGACTTTTCCTCAATTCTACTCTAGATGATATATCCCCATAATGTATGTTCAGTACTTCAGGTTTCTGTTTGAAGTAGTACTCTTTGTATTCGTCCATCCATACATGAGCAACCCTCAGCGAATTCCTAATCATAGTGTCTTCACCATCTGGAGAACCATAGGGGCGACGTTTTCGGAAAACATGACCAACTCTCGAACAAGGAATGATTTCGAGAACTCCTCCACACATCCAAATGCGGAATGATATTTCCAAATTTTCTCCACCCCAAATGTTCATACCATTGTCATATTTTCCCAAATGACTGAAATACTCACGATCTATAGCAAACAAACCCCCAGCCATTGTGGGGGATGGTATAGGTTTAATAAGGTCTTCTTCGGTCTTGAAAGTACCCACCCTCGGGTTTACCCACTTGAAGTGCAATCCCCAGTTAAAACCTCCTCTCATTAAGGGTGAAGCTTTGTACTCAAAAGTATCTGCATTTATTATATCAATTATAGGAGTAGCTACAACAGTTTTATTATCGCTGATTCTCTGTAGGAGAGGTTCGAGCCACTGGACGTTCACTTCGACATGCGAATCCAAGAAAACCAAAACATCACCTGTAGCTTTGTCAGATCCAAAAAGCCTAGCACGTATAAGTCCTTCCCTCCTGGGCGTCGAATAAAGCTTCACTTTACTACTGAGATTAGCATGTATATAAAGCTTTACAGTTTCAAACAATCCACTTATATCACTATAATCATTGACAAGAATAATTTCATGAAGAAGATGAGATGGCGTGCGATCAAGAATACTATGTATCGTTCTTGCTAATGTGTCAAACTGTTCATTGTAGAAACATATAACGATGCTTGCGCTTGGCAAGTTATCCGAATATTTCAACGACTTGCATAACTTATTTCTTGTTTCAGGAATATTTCTATGATAATCCAAATTTTTGCTCATCAAAGCATTGAAACCATGCAGTCTGTAACCTTCATCCCTTATTTTTAAATCTTCCATGTTTTTCACCATTCCTAATTCATAAAAATCATTATTGGTTTCACTTACTGGCTTGATGGGTACAGGTTTTAACTTCTGCCTAACAACATCTGAGTTCTTCAAAACACCTTTCGGATCATAATATTTTGATTTGGCTCTTTGACGTTTCTTATCATCATCTTCATAGGGTATGATAATGTCATTAGGCGTATGTCTTCTTTTAAAATGAGCAGCTGATGCAGAATTTGATGTATGAGGAAAATGAGTCTCCTTATTTAAACTCCAATACAAATAAATACTTACGGCCCAGGTGAAAGAAGCAACTAAAATACCGAGAAAAAAGTAGGAATAGCGTTTCTCTACTTTAAACATCGTATTTCCATGTACTGACAAAGCTAGTCAATAACATTTAGATAAAATGCTAATCATATAAACATTAAGAATTTTAAGATTAATCCGAGTTTTAAGTTGAAATTATTAAAACGATCTTAATAAGTGTGAACACAATGTAAAAAGGATTTGAATGTCTGTAGAAAGTGGGTTACTCGGCCATGTGGGTTAGTCTTAAAGTTTGTAGCAATGGCGGTGATAAAAGTAGAGATGACATTTTCGATGTGGTTCTGATCACTGGTCATATGAAAGTGCTTTGTTGTTTTATTCTAGGGAGTGATCGAGTTTGTTTAAGTTTATTTTCTTGGCGAATAAGGATCCAGTGATTGTTTATAAACTTAAAAATCTGTTGAAGTCGTCATTCATCCATTTAGTAATCGCTTTCGCCTTGAATTGATCATTCTCTTGCCTAATAAACTGTAACACAAGGACTGGAGCGATGGTTTTGCTTGTTTTCTGTTAGTGTTTGTATTATATTGACCACTTCAGTTGTAAAATATCTGATGTAATTAAATACATGAAGTTAAGCATTAATTATTTTTTATATAGTGTCCATTCACTTTCGTTTTTATCTGGATAGCACTAAATTAGATCTGACTGCTCCATAGATAGGTAAATGTGAAATGCTATGGAATCTCTGCCCAGGGACCCATATGAAAGACAACTTTTAGAAGTATTTAGAAGCTGCGACTGTGATGGTAAAGGACTCCTCGATAATGAGGGACTTACCAAATTGTGCGAATTATTGCACTTGGAAGAAGGGAGAGAAGAACTGATGTCATGCCTTCTGCCTAATGGTTCTAACTCATCTGATCAATTAGTTTCATTTTCTAAATTCCGTGATGCCTTACTGAAGTTGCTCGGAGGTGCTGGGGGAACTCCAGAAAAGAGAGAACCATCACCAGGTATTGTTTAAATCATTTCGAACTGTCATGTTTACCTATTGACTTGATTAATATTTTACCTTCTGGTATATATGAAGGATAAAGGGAAAAAAAAGAAAGATAGTCTCAAATTCCTCATTGTGAAAAAATCTGATTTTTAAGTTTAAAACACTGCGAAATTCTAATTTCATGTCCTGCAATTTTGTTAGAACCACCAGTACTCCCTGAGGTACATTAAAACAAGACACAATCATGATAGTTCTCCTCAAGACCTACAAAATGGACTAAAAAACAAAAAAATCAAGAAATTATGGACTATCCTTGTTTTTTTTTTCTCTGTACCCGTCACATGATGATACTCATTTTCATTTAATACCATTATCTCTATGATTAATTTATCAATATTTTGTTGTCCTTCTAGCTCAGAATGTTTCTATAATTTCTTACCGACACAAGTTAAGATTGACTATTTAAATTATAAAGAGCTCTTACGAATATGACATCGGTGTACTTGACATTTCATTCACTAATTATTCGTATTAATATATACATTTTTGTACTAATGAAATTTCCAAAAATGAGAAAAGAATTGTATAAAATAATGGTTTTCAATTGAATTTTTGAATTTTGATTACTGTCATTCAAATCCTACTGCCGTTTTTATTCAGCTTCGTACTTGTACTCCTGTCAAATCCTTATTCAGCACATTAAAACACTCGTGTCATTTCTGTCATAATTAATTATTAAAGTAAGGTGAGAGTGGGGAAGGATCAATGCAGGAGTTGTTCCCCAAAATTGTTTAAAACATTAAGTTGTATTTCTGACGTTTCTAACCTATTTAGGCACACACAGTGTGATCTGACTTGTCCACTCAACCAATTATGAGATTCTTACCTGGATTTAACGTTTTACTCTCAAACTTCAAAATTATGAGCCGCAACATGAAATTACCAAAATTATAATAGACCTAAAAATGCCTTAATTTAAGATGCCTGAAATAGAACCTAAACAGGTTCTAAATGTCGCAATTATAACTTAATGTTTTAAACAATTTTGTGGAGCAAATCCTGATAGTTATTTCAAGTATCTGGATAGTATTTTAGTATTTATTAATGATAAATTTCTAATTAGATAATCATCTCTAAGGAAGTGCTCTCAGTTGTAATTTTGTTCTTTCTTCATTAGTGAGAGAAGTGTCACCAAAATATGTATATGGGCAGAAGAAGTACGGGAGACGATCACGCCCTGAAAGTACAGAACAAGACAGTGAGTCTGATGAACGGACCAACGGTGACAGCGATCATACCAACAACAACTTTAATAGTATGGTACGTATTTGTTGTCATTGATTAATATAAAATACGTTTGTTTTTTGTTTTGTTTTTTTAAAAAACACAGTGTATTTCTGTTATCGCTGTCAGTGTTATTTTCTTTCAAGCAGGGTTTTAGTAGGTCTCAATTCAGCGTTACATATTCCCCAGGCGCATAAAACTCTTCTCCCTACACGAGTTAGACATTTCTATGTGTACCCATATCCTTCTTCTGTGAATGCTTCATTTTCAATTTTTGTTGGCTAATTTTTATAATCATTCAACAAAAAAGATTCAATATTAAAAGAAAAATCCGAATCACAGGAACTGTGTCATCTTTTTTTGTTTCCTTTAATTCTTATTTTATTTATTTATTTATTTTTTTTTTGTTGTCAACCACTAAGTAAAAAATAAGGAATATATTGGTAATAGTGTTTTCCTAGAGTGAGCATCGAGATGACGGGAGAGTCCCTTCCGCTTAGGAAACTGTCAGTTTCCATATGTGGCGCTTCTCTTTGAGATTTTATTTTATATTTTTAACAAAAGATCAAAACCTACCGATAGCTGCTATATTCCTTTACTCTTTTTTTATTTTATTATTTATTTTTTTTTACGCGCATCAACAAAGCGTGGCTATTAGCGCCAGTATATTCCTTTACTAATCGCACTTCGGATAACAATGGAACCACGCTAAGATGATGCAGTTCCTGCGAGTCGGACTTTTTAATTTTAAAATGTATCAGGACTTAAGTTGAAAAATCAAATTTTTGGTACATTTAAAAACTTTTCTGCCCCATAAAAACTCTTGGATATTATTTTTGATTAGATAAGGAAGCTTTTAAGCCCATAAAAAAAGAAAATGGTATGAAGAAACCCCTTAAATTGATAAACTCATTTCTCATGTTCTCTCATATCTGTTGGATTCAAACCTTAAAAAAATTAAGCAAAATTTTCGGGTGCCAATACACTCAAAGCAAAAAATAACATACTCCCTCAGTATCTTGACTTCCTTTACTTCTTAAGAGACTTGATTGAACAGAAATAAAGTACAATCACCAAAAACAGATAATCTCTTTCTCATTTTAGATTACTAGTTATATAGAGTTGCACATTTAACTTTTGAAAACATTTAACAATCCGAAATCTGTAATGAAACGAAAAAAAAATCTGAAACGTCTAGCAATGTTTTCTGATGGCCTTATCAAAATTTATTCTGGAAACATTTGTAGTAAATCTCTTAGTTTTGTAATATTAATACTCTACTTATTATGATTTCGAAATGTTTTTCAAGTATTAAACAAAATATACAAAAAGTCATAAGCAGCTCATATCCGTTAATATAATTTTTTTTATACTTATTATTTTCCAAACCTAACCAAAATATCTTAGTTTTTAGAAATAAGAAATATAATTTTCAAGCACCAACCTCTTTGTCAACTTGAAACTAAAATTATATAGTATATTATTTTAAAATATTCCATGAAAATGGTAAAAAATTCTGGTTTGAAAATGATTTCATTTGAATCGTCACGTCCTAAATACAATGAAAAACAAACCCAAATAATACTAAACTGTAAACTTCACGCTTTTTTTTTTTTTTTTTTTTTTTTTCATTTAATTTTGTTGAAAAAACAGTGTTCTGTAGGGTGGATTTAATATTAATAATTATTCCTAAGTAACTATTGAATTAATAAAAATACTGTAATTTATTAATTTATTCTTTATAAACTGGAAATATTGACTTTATTAGTCTGTTGTTTAATTGTAGCTTCTACTTACCAATCATTACGATGAAAGTACTGATGAAGAGACTGCCTGTGATGACATTCCAAAAAATATCCAAGTTGAACCGTCCGATTTGCTCATCGTCGATAAAGACCCAGAGCGTAAGTATTAGTATTTTTTATAAAATATTTATACAAATTTTGGTATTTTATTTTTTGCTCTTTGCGTGATTCTGTTTTACTTTCTTGATAAAAAAAAAGTTATATTCCTATAAGGGACTTGAATTAGTTCACCTTTGTTGTATAGTGTTTGGTCATAAATCAAGCAATAAGCATGTTTTTGTTTATAAACTAATACTGTAATGTTGATATTGACTCCAGGTCATGGAGAAGCAGAACTACGCAGTGCTTGGGAGAGGCTGGGTGTTGGCACAGATGGTTTCCTGCATAGAAATGAGCTAGCTATGATATGTGCAGCTGTAGGCATGGATACCCTTGCCGATCAGGTACTAAACTCATTTTCATCAACTCTTAATATAAATTATAGGTTTATGAATTATTATTGAGATAGTTGCTATTTATCTTGAAATTTCTGTAGGTATGGATTGCGTTCTCAGTGTTTTTCACTACCTAATAACATTTTTTTTTGTGCTATATCAAATTCTGGACGATTAGCACCACACTACCTACATTTTTAGTGCCTTTAGGTCTTCTGGATATGACCATGTC
>OX328124.1:14003190-14090690 GCA_946811695.1 Gonocerus acuteangulatus | reverse complement strand
CCCCCCCCAGCAGTGAATCGAACTGTTGAATCTCAGTATTCTTATAAAAGGTTTATCACAGAATCTTATTCTCTGATTGTGCGAACATCAGATGCTAAATAGGACAAAATAGGACATCTATCAAGATTGAACATCTCCCCATGGCAGGACTGCTAGGACACCTAATCCCACGTAGGAGGTTCAAATCCTATTTGTGGCAGATTGATTTTTTCAGTGATTGGTTCGCTAAAAAGATCCCCTGCTCTGCAATTGAGCTTGGCGCTTGTAGCCATAGAGGCAGACTTGCGAAATAAAAAAACTAATGGGATTTTGTCTTTTGTAAATGTAAATATCACTCGTTTGGGTTTAGTTATTTTTAATGGTTGATCCACTATTTTTTAAAAAGGATGCAACCAATTTTTTTTTTTGTAAATATGTACATAATACGGTATAATTTAAATTTTACTTTGAAGAAAGTAAGTAGACTAATGCAAAACACATAACCAAAGAGGATGGCACTAATTACCTCAGCAGTCGATACACCGGGAAAAAACTAATTCTGCTCATAACCCCATAAGATTAAAGTGTTGATTTGTATCTTTAATTTACTAATTGTTGAATAAGATTAAACTTACAATTAAAAATGATTAAACCAATGAGGGGGTAGAAAGAAAGTTAAACATACTCCTAGGTAATTGGTTTCTTCCCAAGATTATTACAAATCTCATTTCTCGGAATGAGTAACTTTTTTTTCTCCATTCCTGAATACTAAGACTATCTGTCTAATATTTCTGAATAATGTACTCGTAAGATTCTAAATACCGTACTTGTAACATTTTGAATACTGTACTTGAAACATTCTGAATACTGTATGTGTAATATTCTGAATACTGTATTTGTAACATTCTGAATACTGTACTTGAAACATTCTGAATACTGTATGTGTAATATTCAGAATACTTCACTTGTAACATTTTTCCTCTGGCACATTCCTTCAAAATACTGATACGCTGAATTAGGTGGCAATTCTTACCGGCCAGTTCATTCTAGAGACTGGAAGCCAATTCCTGCATGAAATGAAGTTATAAATAATTTTAAATTAGAAAAAAATAAATAAAAACATTTGCTTAACTTACAGACTTTTGAGGATAAATATGACTGGTAATTCTAGGAATAAAAAGAGTTTGAAGAGGCGGGACTTAAGGTTTGAAGGTTGGTAGCATGGCGTATAGACAGGGGTAAGGAATTCCTTAGCGAAATGGCATGAGAGACAAAGATTTTCCGAGTGAATGGATGTTCGGCAAGAAAGGGTATAAAGAACAAAAGGACCATAGCGAGTGTTATAGGAGTGGTCATAGGAGTTAAAAGATGTATAACTCCTGTATAAGAGTGAAGTTACAAGAAGTTGTTGACTCTTTATTGGGGTTGTACGATCTGAGGATAACTATATATCAATTCTCTATATAACTGAGAAACGTATTTGAGAAAACCTGAAACACTATACTGTTTAGGCACTTTTTCATGTTCTCAAAAAATTCAGTACCTAATGACGTTTATTGAACTTTCGTTTGTTACACATGACGCTAAACTAAGTCAGTTACCTAATTTCCAAATCTTTAATCTTAAAAAAATTTGCTAGGCTGGAAGCCTGGTAGCCTATTTGGTTAGGAAACCTGCACATAGGGCAGTAGATGGGATTTAATGCCCAGCCTGTTTATTTTTTTTTATTTTTTTTTTTTTTCATTTAGGGGAAAACCTACAAGGCCTTCAGGAGGTTTGCTTCATGCAAATCTCCCTGTGTATGGGACTCTCACCCACCAAAAACCCCTCATTACCTGTATGGTTCCCTCTTGGAACAGCTGCTTTAGCCAATCTTCAAGAGGGTACCATATTTTCCCCTAAAGTGGACCCAGTATATTTTCATTATATTTATGGGGGAATAGCTTTGTTCTCCTCCCACTTATTTTTCTTTTAAAGATTTAAAAATTACATATACTTAATTTATGCTAAAATAACTGTTTGTAGGCCTGGTGCATCCTAAGTATTCCGAAAACGTTTTTACATTACGTTTTATGTAGAGCAAATAGTCTCTAATTTGTTTTATATTTCAGATGCGAACTAGAGGCAGTAACAGAAGAGAGAGACAAGTTACGGTGTGATCTAGCTGATGCTAACAGAAGATCTACTCTCCTCGCTCAAGAAATCGATGAAAGGCATGCGAGAATTGAGAAAACAGCTGCTCTTACTGTCGAGTAAGTACTTTCTTCAGTTATTACACTTATTAGCATATAAAGAGGTAAAATGGTCCAATCCAGAAGTTTTAGAAGTTGTAAAAAGAAATGTCGACGCTTCATAACGCACAGGTCCCCTAAGAACCGTGTATATATATCTATTTATGTATATATATTGTTATGATATCTTTGAATTTAAAAAGCCATTGAATACCGAGAGACGCGAATAAGACAATGGTATTACAGGAAAATAAATAAACACAAGAATATTTGGAAATAACACGAAGCATTTTAAATCCAAATTAACATAAATTTAAATATTGGTTAAAATAATACATAACTCACTATTTTGTGGAAATTTATAATGCACAAAATAGCAATTTTTATTTTTTGTGTATTGCATATGTAACGTTTCTAGTATGTTGATAACATTGGAGCCATTGTAACTTTCTGACAGTAATTTTCCCA
The DNA here is from genome assembly GCA_946811695.1 of Gonocerus acuteangulatus. Classification (NCBI taxonomy): domain Eukaryota; kingdom Metazoa; phylum Arthropoda; class Insecta; order Hemiptera; family Coreidae; genus Gonocerus; species Gonocerus acuteangulatus. Next base: position 14,088,012 of record OX328124.1, on the reverse strand, counting down.
CTCTTCAATATGACTCCTTGAGAGAAGTTTCTTGGCGAATTTGTATTCTCATTCTCCGTCGGACACTCAACTTGGCGGGCACAGGTGACCATCACTAATAAATATCCCTTGCGTGAATAAATAAAAACAAATTTTTTATCCCCAAAACATTATAATGAATTTAAATTTGACAAAAAAAATACTAAAAACAAAACATTTTTGAAAAATGTTGATGGTGGTTAATGTGTTAAATAAGAATGAATAAATGTAAACAATTTTAATGTTGGTGTAATGTTATTGTTACATAAAATTCATGGCGAATTGACCCTTTGACAAGTAAAGAAGCTGGTTTTAGTTGTTATTTTATTCTCCATTATTTTTTATTAATGAGTCAATTGCGACAAGTTACTCCAACTATCTCTAGAAATGTTCTCAATACTATTGTCAGTGATTGGTCCTCAATTTTGTAATGCAGATATTGTGTTAATTCACAACAGCTGTTTCCAATTTTTTATTTTGTTTGTCAATATGAGAATATCTGGTTTGTTGTGTTGTTCTGTCATGATTGTTATCATCTCATCCCAGGACTGCTACTTTATCATTCTTTAAATAACCATTGATTGATAGAACAGTACCAAGGCATCTTTTCATTCAACATTCTTACAAATTAATTTTATTATCATTTATATTGTTCAGTGTTCTGATAACTATATTAATTTAAGCATTTCTAAATGTTTGTATTGTCCCCACCTCACAGGCTTCTCGAACAGAAGCATTTGGACGAAATCAAGACCCTGAAGAAACAAATGGCATTAGAAAAGGAGCAGTTGGTTACATCCAATCTTAAATTAGAGGAATCGTTGGCCAGTCATGTTGAGCAGCTGAGCAAAGTTCTTCAAGATTTTGCAACTTTACAGAAAGTATGTATATTTATATTATTTTTTGTTGTTATTTGTTTATATTTCAGGCTCGGTGGCCGTGAGTGTTAGAGCTTGTGCACTTCATACTAAAGGTTCGATTCTCACTAGGGGGTGATGGCTTTCTTCCAAGAAAACGAAATGCATTAGTCCTATTGTGACTGGAAAAAAGTAGTAACCTGTATAAAACCATCTATAAAATATGAGTTATGTATAAGTGGATGTTAAAATTTGAATATATAAATGTTTGTAATACTAAGGCTGTATTATTAATTATTTTATTTTAAATTTTAATGCCCACTTATTCCTGACAAAGATTTCCTCAGGGCTTTAGAGGAGAGGGAGAACAGTTCCATATTGTCCATTAGTTATTTATGGACCTTTATTATTTATTGTAATAAATAATAATGGACCATTTCTTTTAGTGTTTAATTGAATCTATAAGTATTCACTGTCCTTAAGAAATTATCATTTTTAAGTTTCAACTTAAAAAACAGCACAGGTCAACATTTGATCTAAAAAAAACAAACACTCTAAGCGGTATAGTCCTTATGGGGTTTTTGGGGTCCCTGATTACGATGAGTGGGTTGGTTTACCTTCATCGCATCTGATTCAATGTCATTCGATAATCTAATAGAGAAAAATATAAAAAAATCCATTAGGGCCCTGAGTCCAAACCCGTAGTTTGTTTGACTCGCACTGCCTCCCAGAAAATGAATATTTGAATGCATTTTTTCAGATTTTTTCTACGTTTTGTTCTCCATTTCAAGTGGCCTCTAGGAAAAGGCATAAAGGTAAAACTAACTAAGGATTCGGACTCAGGGACCTCAAAAACATATGCTTGGATTTTTTCAGATTTCTCCTACAGTTCTTCTCTATTTGACCTTCAAATGACCTTGAATCTGATGTGGTTAACCAACTCGCTCATTATAATCAGGAACCCCAAAAGGACCATACTACTAAGAGTGTTTTTTTTTTTTTAGATCAAATGTTGACCTGTGTAATTCTACAGTGCATTAAAAAATACTCTTGCACGAATACAATCAGTATATATATAACGATATCTAGGCCATTATCACTAGGCTATCTACCGGTTGCCATTCATAATTTCAGTATTAATTATAATAATAAATAAATATAAAAATTGAGAATGATACATACTGAGTTTTGTTGCGAGAAAAAAATAAAATAACGGCTATTGCCTATTCATTAATAATTTGGGACATACCATAAAAAATACATTTTGTGAATTAACCTGTTCAGTTTATTTTTATTTATATATTATTTTTTTTTTTAGGATTATGAAAACTTAGAAAAAGAAAACCAAAGCCTTAATACAAAATTAACTGAAAAGGAGATGGCAAGACGTGAATACCATGAGCAACTGGAATGCATGGAAGCTCTTCACCAAAGAGTAAGTACAGAAAGTTTTAATCAAATGTTGTTAAACATTTAGTTAAAAACTAAATGATCCTTTTATCAGATTTAGAAATTTTTTAAATTATATTACGACTCTCACTATAAATAAATGTAATAACTTCCTAACATCTTTGTGCCTTATATGTTATCCCTTCAAAATACTTTTAGAAATAGGACTTTTTTGCCATTATTTTATTGGGAATTTAATAATTTTATTGATTGTCTCATTTTATAATTAATCCTCTGAATTTTTAGAAATAATATGTCAATTAACCCTTACGAGACGGTGAGCTGAATGAGCTTAGAGGCCCGTGGAGCGAGTCGTGTCCAACACTACCAGTACCGAGGAATGGGATTAAATTGTGGTGGCTCCTCCGCCTATCTCGTCTCATTTTTCCTAATAGGCTATCTTTAATGTTTTATTTAATAAGTTTTATATCACCATCTTGGGGACCAAATTACGGCAGGCTTAACATTTTTTTTTTTTTTTTTTTTTTTTTTTTTTTTTTTTTTTTTTAATAATATCAATTGAAATTTCTCGGCATTGCTATAATGTCTACGGAACATGATCCCTATGTACATCAACTGGTAAAGCACAAATAAGGCCCTTCAGAAGGGAACCAAAATATGAAAAGGGACCGGATAGCTGAGGGAAACCCCCATTCAATAGGCCCAATCTGCATTTAGATTAACTCTAGCAGATACAAGAGTGAGTAGAGCTTACTATATACGTACCTGTAAATACTGCAAAAAACTGTCACTGCAGCGGCTTTCAGTCCTGAAGCAAAAAAAATGCCCTTAGCACAAAAGTGGCTATAAGTCCACCGAGCATGCCGACATGCTGGCCCAAAAGTGGCTTACATCCCAGAAGGGTTAACTAAATAACTTTTTTTTGTTTGAATTGTTTTAGCATACACTTTTTATATATCGTCGTTCAAATTTCACAACCGCTTAAGTCGATTTTTAGTGAAATTGAGTTATTGGTATCTTTAGAATCCTTATTATCTCCCGGACATGGTGGAAATAGATTTGTATAAAAACAACTACAATAGAACGCGCTACAATTTACTATTACTTCGGCGTAAAACAAACTGATTTCAAACAATCGAGCATAACCGCGTATCTCTCTCATAGATTTTAGGCCATTCAGACAAGGTTTTTCATTTAAATGTTACCGAAAATATGTCTTAAGTCGGAAATCCTCGTAAGTTGCAAGTTATTATTATTATTATTGGTTTTGTGCATCGCATCTTTGGCGAATTGCATTTTTCCAAGTTACAGATCATTACAGATTTATTGCTCTCCTGAAAAGTTAGGAAAATTGACTTAAGCGGTTTTGAAATTTGAGTGACGATATAATGTTTCACAAAATGTTAATGGAGTATAATATTATTATGAATTATTGGTTTTTATCTTCTGAATTTTTATTCCTTTTTAAAGCTTAATTATTATCGACAAATTAATAAATATTCTTTTTCATTTCAGGTCATCGAATTGGAGTTTGTCAATGAAAAAGTTGAGAAACTACAAGATAAAGTTAATTCATTAACAGCTGAAAACACCGATTTGAGAGACAGAAATGACGAATTAACATCACAAATAGAGCTCTTGATTTCAAGGAATTCGAGAAGGAGGTATTATTATTATCATCAATATTTCAAACATTACAGTAAAGACTGGTTTATTTTCCTGTACAAGTTATAAAATATTTGTTAACTGTTTAGAGACCGGAAAAGCTGAATTTTTTTTTAGAAAGGGGGGAAATGTCTGTAATTAATATATACTTCACGAGCATCCCATAGGGTGGAAAACCCATTTTATGTTGTATGTTCAAGCTCCAGTCAACAAAAATAGACCAATTTTTATCAAATTTGTCATCAAAATATTTTGTCTACAATGAAAGTTTGTTCATAGCATTGAAGGGAGGCACTTCAGTGTCCCCAGATAGGATTTTGGTTTTGAATGCTTAAAATTATAGAAGATATTTGAAAATGTTTTGCACATGTTTCACAATTATATAGCCTCTAAGATATAGAAATCTTGGTTATCTAAGGAAAAGAGGAAGTATTGCAATAAAATTATTACTATTGTTATTTCTTGTATTCTCAAAAATGGTTGAGAAATTGTGGTAATGATTTGAAAGCCAAATAAGTCTACGCAGAAGATGGATACATTTCAGAAGCACCACCTCTGGTGGAGAAAACGGTGCTTTAAGTTTTTAAAATGTTAATTTTGCACAATTGTAGAAAAATTATTGAGTTTATATTCTAAGTTTTCCAAATAATACCAGAGGTAACATTATATCGAAACATGCTTAGGTGACACAGTTTTACATGCAGCATAAGGGTGCGTTTACACTAGGATAGTTATTGCAGGATATTTATATCAGAGAGAAATTCTGACTAATGTAAACCATGTAGAATAATTATCCATCCTGCAATAATTATCCTAGTGTAAACGCACCCTGATTAAGATGAAATTATTAAATGATGTTTTATTTATTTTCAGAGAGGGTAGCTGGAGTGCCTTTGAATACGGTGGAGGCACAAAGAGACGAGGAAAGTCTCCAGATAGATTCCTAGACAACAGGCTTGGGAAAGTTCGAAGGTGTTGTACTGAAACAGATTTGACTCTCAATTCTGCTCAAAGTAATTACCAATCACAGATTTTCCTATTTAGGCCAGACTCTTGATGAGAGGATGCTAATAATGCATTGGGGCCGTAACTCCACTCTTACTGTTAATAAAAATAAGTAATAAGGCAGGGAGCGACTGATGGCCTCAGTTGCTTGGGGCTTTGCGACCCTCCCTTCCCGAGTACAGTACACCGCACAGTACACTAAACACTTACACTGACACAAGGTCACCAACAGTACACACCACAGGATCACCTTCCTTGGGTGTTTTACCTGGCAATAGGTATAAAATGCTCTACCCACACAAAGTGGTGAAATGAAAGTCCATTCTAGGCATGCACAAACCTGGAGTGAGGTCTGCTCCAGAGGGAATTATTTCCAGACCTTGTCTTTGGAAGCAGAGCAAGCAGTGCTCCAATGCCTTACTAGCTTGTAAGATTCAGGATATTTAAGAAGTATAAAATCAAGCACTGGCTTTAGCTTGGAGTCAGATATTGGCCATGGAATACACAAAAACGCATGAAATAGACTGGACTCATGCATATTGCAGCCATGCGATTATATTACCTGGCCACCAAAAGCGGATTAAACAGTACACTGTCCATCTGAATGCTGAGAGAATGGTCCGATACTTCTTAAATATCCAGGAAATGTATGTACATGTACACATACAAATTATTTATTTCAGTTGGATAGAATCCCCCGAATTAAATTAAGTCTCCCGGAAACGGAGGAAACTCACCCCAATAACACTGCCTTTTTATGGGCAAAATCCACAAAAATAGTCGCTATGATTCTATATATTCGATTATAGGTTTCCATCTCTACATATAATAAAAATTTAATGGATCACTGTACGTGGAAGTTATATGAGAAAAAATATTATTGGGAGCAAACACAATAGCACCCAAAACAATGATTGTTTGAATTTTTGTCTGCGTTTGTGCACACTAACCTCAGAAACAGCTTATCTGATTTAGATGAGGTTTTCACTAATATTTTGGGGTAAGCTTCACTTAACATTTTGTGTTTGTTTCATGTCAATTGGGTCATAAATAAAAAAGTTATTCCAATGTAAACAACCACATTGAACATTTGATAAACTATCTATACGTTTGATACTCGATGGCTATACATCTAATATCATGTATTGAGAAGCATTACTGTAAAGTAGATGTTTTTAAAATACCCGAGCGACCGAGTTTATAATCCAAAATAAACCAAAGGATATATCTAAAAAATGCTGCCCATAGTGATATTCCACGCGGACAAAGTTGCGGGCGCAGCTAGTAGCTAATAATCTTAATAATGGAACCACATCGTCATTGAAGTCCTTTTACAATAAGAGCATGTGCTTTTTTTTTAGAGAAAATTAATGTACATGGCTCATGTTCTACTTTTTTTTTATATTATTATTAAGGAGAACAGGCGATACTGCGAAATGTAAATTGTGTGTTTGCCTAAAATAAAGAGGATTTCAATTTATAATAAATTGAAATCCTCTTTATTTTAGGCACTGATAGTGAAACAACTAGGTACCATCAAATTCGCCAATATAGTTACTAAGTGAGATAACACAGAGTAACGTAGCTTTATATGTATTCAATTTAGAGAAATTGGGACTATAATATTTGTAGTGGACTGGTATAAAGTTGAATAAAATATCTTGACTTCTATTTTTATTTTTCAATATATTTTTTAGTGACATATAATTATATGTCATTATCTATTATAATGACATATAATTATAATTCATATGTCATTAATAATACTGTAACCTTATCATTTAATAATGTCAATTATAATTGATAACAACTGTAACCCTAAGTATATCTGTATTTTTATTTCATGTGTGCGTCTAAAATAATCAAATATTCTTTGGCATAGTTCATCACTTTCCACCATTTTTAACTTGCCTCTGCAAAATGTCACACCAGGATGTCTGGCCCTCAATAATTATTAATATGCCAAATAATTGATTTATTTCTCCCAAAATTCTTATTTAATAAAAATGGACGTTAAAAGTTAAATAGATAAATAATTGATTTAATTGTGGCATTATATTTTTGCAGCCTTTTGACAAAAGTCAGAGAATATAAAGTTAATTACTAATTGGAGCATTATTTTTTAGAATTAAGCTTGCGAAAAATGGAGGCAAGCGAGAGTGGACTAGAGGAGGACTTGTCAACACTAAGAGCTTCTCCTGCTCCGTCTTTTGATAATGTAAGCATGGCTTTTCAGGAAACATACATAATGAATAGCATTACATTATACAAGAAGAAAATTTTAATTAGTTTACTGGTTATGGATAAAGATAAATGGAAGTAATTTTGTATATTTTTAATTAGCTGAATTGAATAAGAATCAATATCAGGAAGGGGAAAAATACAAGAATATTCCTATGAATCTAATTTAGTTCAATTGAAATCAATTTGTGGAGGATCAATTTAAATAATGAATCGGTGCAGTTCTTTTCCAGACTGCACTACGTACGGACTTGTCACTCCCTCAGATGGCCCTGCCATTACCTCATATCTCTCCTAATACAGGGCTGTATTAGCTCCTAAACGCTCCGATTCACACTCTACATTCCACGCTATTACTAACTGATTTCTGTAGTTTCTCTATGTTGTATTTAATTTACAAATTACTCAATTACCTTTTTTTTAAAATAGAAATTATAATTATCACATTAGCCTTTGAAAAAAAGCCACATTGTACCTTTGAAAAAAAGCCACATTGTACCTTTGAAAAAAAGCCTCAAATCCCACCAGAGATAAGCATTGTATAATAAATAATGTATTTAAGATGATTCAGTTCTTGTGAGTCGCACTTTTTGATTTTTTTATCCTTTAAGTTTCGGGTTTTAAAATATACATGTCAAGTTATTACCGAGTGCCTACTGCACGGAAAAGTCGTGAAAATGACACAAAATTGAATTGGCACGGAAATGTCATGAGTCTAACATATTCTCAGGACTTCTGCGCATTCTTAATTGTCGCCGTTTTGGTACGGTGACTCAATTCGATCTGTCTCCTCATCCTTTCCTCTGTTAAATTCCTTTGTAGTTGCATTTTTCACATCAATTATCCATTATTTGCATATACTATTTCTCTTTATTCATATTCAAAGTTATTCTTCACTTTAATTTACTAAATTATGTACATTGACAATAAATATTTAGTTAAGCACTATTTCACTTAAAAAGAAAAAGTTAAATTTTAGCTTCAAATTATTTGTAACCTTACACGGATTACAGTGAAATCTATAAAACTGTATAAAATGTGCATCATGTTAAAGATGATAAGTATATTGATTTTAAAAGTGAAGAAATTATGGAACTAAAATAGTTAGAATGACTGGAATATGCAGCCTCAAAAATTTCGAACAATTTTAGCAGAATTCAAAATTTCTCAAAATATTACTAACTAAATATTTTTCATGAAGTTAGCCATAGAGGTGATAAGCAATCAGGGATTAGTTGGGATTCAGCTAAGAAAACATCAATACAATTTTCGTAAAAAAATCTGTGTTAAGAACGTTTCGGCTAATCTTTGGTAGCCTTCGTCAGCTAAAATGACAAAAACAAAGATCTTACTGGTAACCCTGTTTTTCTGTGTATTAATTCTGCATTTTCTTTGTTTTTGTCATTTTAGCTGACGAAGGCTACCAAAGAGTAGCCGAACGTGCGAAATACAGATTTTTTACAATAATTGTATTCATGTTTTCTTAGCTGAATCCCAACCAATCCCTGATTGCTTATCACCTCTATGGCTAACTTCATGAAAAATATTTAGTTAGTAATATTTTGAAAAATTTTGAATTCTGCTAACATTGTTCGAAATTTTTGAGGCTGCATATTCCAGACATTCTAACAATTTTAGTACCATAATTTCTTCACTTTTAAAATCAATATACTTATCATCTTTAACATGATGCACATTTTATACAGTTTTATAGATTTCACTGTAATCCGTGTAAGGTTACAAATAATTTGAAGCTAAAATTTAAGACTTTTTCTTTTTAAGTGAAATTCTTTTCTTTTTAATGGGCATGAAATTTGCAATTTAAGTCATAGAAATGTTATGAAATTGGCTTCAACAACAGTAGTAGTCATATTTGTTGATGCGCCGTAAAAAAAAAAAAAAAAAAAAAAAAAAAAAAAAAAAAAAAAAAAAAAAAAGTAGTAGTCATCCTGTATTGAGAATGAGAGTTGTGTGTAATGATTGAAATAGTATTGGATCGTAAGTATTTTTCCTACTAAAAGAAAACCACTTCCTCATTCCATGATGAATTTCCCATTGAGTGAGTAATCAATCATTTTCTTTAGGATTCTGACTGGGACCCTGGATCTGCTTGCGATGGCGTCGAAGGGCTGAAGTCTTACATCGCTGAGCTCGAAGCCAAATTGGAGCATTACCAAATGGAGGTATATTATACTTAAAATGAATTACCAAAACGAAATTTTTGAGTGAGTAAAAGTGAATTATTTCAGTTAGATGACTGGAGAATTGGAAAGAGCTCGAGGAGTCTGTGTGAAATATTAGATACGGTGTAGCCTGGATTTCTGTTCTCTCATACTTTTGTATTTATATTTCTTTGCACTGAGCGATTAAATTTTCAAAAATAAAACAATTGAATATATATTTTACTAAAATCATATTTTTAGATTTTTAAATTGTAGCTTTAGAATTTTTATTTTTACATCTACTGTTTTGTTATTTGAGAAGCCTAATAACTTTTTATTGACTTTTCTCTAAGATAAGACTGCTTACAAAATCACACTTTATGAGAAAAATTGACAGAATTTTAAATTTCACTTATTTTTCTTACGGGGAAGCTAGATAAAATTTGTGGGCCCGATTTCTTATGGTGAATCACAATTTCTTTTTGGGACAACTTTAATATAAAATTTGAGTGTAACCAGCAACTAACAAGTAGAGTAGAATTAGTTGGAATCAGGGGTGCTTCGGGTCATTGAAAATTCGGATAATTGGACATGTAATTGTAATTAATTCCGTGTGGGAGATAGCTTATATCATGGATATGTCTAAAGGAGTATAATGAGTTATCCACACAATTTCTATTCATCTGGAATAGGGCCTATTATTTATTGTCCATTAGCAATGCTTAATATTACGCTGTAACTAACTCCACTGATTTAATATCCAATGATTTTACGTCATAAACTATAAAAATTTGACGGTTTCGGTAGTACGGTAACCACACGGGTTAGTTGCCATAGCAACAGAACCCTCGTGTACCATCGTCCAGACATATCCGATGCGTTACAGTTTTAACGACACACTAGGCCATAGCTAAGACATATCCATGTCAAAAAGAAACAATAATATTACGTTGTAAAATATTATTTATTAATGTTCCAAAGTACTTTCAGGAAATTAATTAATACATTACTGAATACATGTATACAAACTAAAAAATTACTTATCTTTACCTATAGATCAGTTATAAAAACAAACTATTGTTACGTGTTTTATCTTGTTTTAATAGCGAAAATGTCATTATGACATAGACCTCAATAAAAAAAAAAATCAAAGCCTAGAAATTTGTACTGAAAAAGCAATACTCTAATTGAATGTTTCCCGTTCGCACTTTAAGGAGTTTATTTGGATAATTGGCGTACTTCTGTATTCCTTAATTGAAATTAAGGAAATTAATTTTAAATTGATGATTAAGGCTTAAATTGAATTATTACTTATTTATAACTGAAATCATTGAAAGTTTCTACATATCTACAATATGGTATTATTTATTGAAGAACTTTCTAAACAATTAACCACAAGCTAAAGTCCTTGTAAGGTTGTAATTTATTTTCCTTGTGTCTTTCATGTACAAAAATGTCTGGTATTTGTTTCTGTAAAAAATTTCTTCTCTGACTGTATGCCCCTAAATGCATGTCTATTTTAGATTTTCTTCTTTGTATAGTATTTCACTCTTTATTTTTCAGTCTGTTTTATTATAGTTTATGTTTCAAACTGTAATTGACTTGAGTTACGAAGAAGGTTTGACAAAATACACCTTTAACTCAGGTTTAAAAAATAGCATACCTTTTGCATGCTAATAGTTCTCTTAAATTTAACCTAATGAACATCTGACTTAACGTTGACAGAATCACTTTGTTGTAAGCTACGATCAGTGGAGCTGCAATGCAGAATTGTATTGACATCCTTGACGCAAAATAAAGAGAGATATTGGGTTCAACATTAACCCTCGAACTGCTAACTACAGAATATATCGGTGCACGAATGCAAGTCTCCAGTGCTTACAACATCATATACAGTAGAACTTGGATAATTCGAACCCCTAGGGGCCCGTAAAAAAGTTTGAATTATCCAAAATTCAAATTACAGAAGTTTTTGAAAATGAAGGGCATCGTATTTTCACATCGAACTTCATATTTTCACATTTTTTAATTACGTACATAATTAATAAATAATTTATCAAAAAAGTAAAAATATAAGTCTATTGTTTTGAAAAAAAGTCTTTTTCATGGGCAAGATTTTTTTTCTTTATTTTTCAGGTAAGTTAGTAAAGTGTTAGGAGGAATTCCTAAGTCCTTGGCAATTTCAGATTTTTTCTTTATTCATTTTTCAACTTCTTTAATTTTTAACGTTAAAGTTTTATAACTTCTAGGCTTCGACATCTTAAATCAACAACTCACTGACTGACTTATAACTGAATAAGAAATGAAGATCGGAGGGAATTCTAAGATAAAACAGGATAGAATTATGGCAACCCCTGGAAGGGAGGAAGCGTGACCCACCACTTTGCAGAACTCTTTGAGACCAAGAACTAGACTATGAGACCGTTATTCAAATTAACCACAATTTTTTTACCTTGTTTATGCTTTAAATTCTAGGGACCACGAGAAATATTTGAATTAAATACAATTTTGAATTATCCATGTTCCACTGTATTGTCATCCCTCACACTGCTCACCAGTGCTAACGATGACATAATTTGTCGGCCTGGTTCTCTCTCTATTTGCTAATGTTGATTACTCTCTGCTCATCCTTGTCTCAATCTATTGGGTTCTTTCTCATCTAAAGCTTATTGTTAAGCTCTACAGATGTCGTGTAGATTTACTTTTGGTTACCACATCATGAAGTAATTTATTTTTTTTTTAATAATGGCTCATCTGTAAGTAGGCCATTAGCATAAAGTAATAAATTGGAATAGTAAACTAGATAAATAACACCAGTGATCTTTAAGTAGTAAAGGATAAAAAGGTGAAGCCAACAATGTGGCTCTTAGCACACTATCCCCATCCCAATATAGTGACTTTTAGCAGCGTAAGGTTTAAGATAGGCCAATCTTTGATGAATCCCAAGGAGAATTGCGGATGAATTATCTTTTCGGAAGAGTTTGTTTGGGCAAATCAGATAAAGGATACCTGGCTTGCTCCTTTAGAGTGGATTCAAGTTGTAATGTGATCATTTTCTCCGTGTTAGTTGGAGGAAACAATTCCTTATTTTTTTTTTTTTTTTTTATTTTTTTTTGCTGCGCATCAACAAATCGTGGCTATTAGCTCCGACATCCAGGGTGCAACCAGGAATTTTCTCAGTGAGCCCTGAGATGAGAAAATTTCTGGCGCCGGTGGGGATCGAACCCACCATCTCCCGCTTATGAATCCAGCGCACTAGCCACTAGACCACGGGAGACCCCACAATTCCTTATTGAAGAAACTACCTGATTTGTGTTGCTAGTCTGTGTACATAAAATTAAACATGAAAGAAGTATTTCGTATTTATGTCGTTTATGAGTATTTTATTATAATAAACAGCGAACGATCACTATCCAGGCGTAAATAATAATTGCTAGTATTACTCGGTAGCTTTGTTATTATTAAAGATTTTAGCGAAATAAGTAAGTTTTGATGATTAGGATTGTTGTAAATCATTGATGAGTTTCTCAAATAACATTGACGTAGATGGTCCCTCTTGCGCATTTTTTGTAGCTTTGCAATTGCTTTTCCCTCTCCTTTGATCTCTCTTTTGTATCCTTAGGTGATAGCTTCTGTGATGTAAAAATATCTTTATTTACTATATAGATTATATTTTATGTGTGTTTATATATATATTAAAAAAAAAAATGTTTAGCTGCTTCTAGCTTTTCCTTTCATTTTTTTTTTTTTTTAAAAATACTTTTGTGCATAGAATAGGTTTTCTTGTGATTATAATTTTTTTTATTTATTTATTTTTTAAATATTTGTGTATGTGAGTGATTTGCTTAGTTTGAGGCACTCTCTTTCTTGTTCATTGTATTCTAACATAAAATGTTAGATGTACTTCATATGCATGATGGCTTTCTGAATTGTTAAAATTAATTGTGTTTGCATGTTAAATTTAAAAAAAAAAAAAAAAAAAAAAAAAAAAAAAAAAAAAAAAAAAAAAAGTAAAGAAGTTAAAACAGTAAAATTAAAGTTGCAGATATATTATACTTTGAAAAAAAAATTGTGTTTGTATTTTGTATTTGCATGTTCAAAATTGGTATGTTTCTCTTTGTATAATTTTTCTTTAATAAACTTCATAATTTTTGTGTGTGTGTTTTAATTTCCCTTAATGTGCAGACTTATTATTTTATTTTTTTGTAAAATTTCATTTAAAACAAAGAAGATATCTAAATTTAGAATCTTTTGGAACGCTGCCCAAATAGAAATAATTATAAAGCAGTAAGGTTACCTGCCTTTTTTGTTCTGTTTATATTTTAGTCTGGTCTGCATGTGTACATTTACTTAGTTGTAAAGATAAATAAACTTCATCCAGTTTTTTTTAATTGGAAAAAAACATTGTTGTGTTTTTTATGTGCCAATAGTTTAATAATTTATAAAAATTATTGAACTTATCTTATTTCAACAGGAGTGGTTATCCAAACCAACGTACAAGGATGAAGGAACACTTAGTCTTGCTGTCCTTACTGACTCAACTCCGGTGAGCCGTTTCTTATTTTTAGAAAAAAAAAACGTTCTTAACGTATAGCAGTATATTTTTCTACATTTACACATGTATTATATATACTCACAAATACTCAAATTATTTGGAACTTAATATTTTTTTTTTTTTTTTTTTAAGTATCTATCAATTTTGATCTAACAAGAGTTTGCTATTTAAAATTCATGAATTTTGTTCATAAATGCCTTCCAATTTGTCTTAAAGATTTTTTTATATTTAATTAGTCCACAAATTATGAAGTTAATGCCTTTCCTTTTTATTCCTTTGTCTCACGTAATCCATTCCTTTATAACTTATCACCATAAGTCTTTTGTTTGTTTTCGGTATGAACAAACACTGTGATATACAGTGGAGTCTCAGTTATACGATACTCACTTATACGAAACATTCAGTTATACGGAGAATTTTTGGTTCCCCGGTTAAAGTCCATTTAATCCTCTTTAATGAATTATTCACTTGTGCGATATTCATTTATATGCAATATTCACTTATATGAAAGGTAATTTGTTCCTCTGGTGTAAATATTATTCAGTTATACGAAGAGACAATAGCTTTTCCACGAAATGTAAAATTGTGACTTTTTTTTTATGAAGAATTTATTCTATTTTAAAATAGCCACGAAACCTAGTACTATTCAGTTATAAAAAATATCCACTTACTTATACGAAACATTTACTGTTCCCCCTCACATTCGTATAAGTGAGACTCCACTGTAATACTTTATAGCTTATTTTCCACTGTTTCTGATTTACAGAACCTGTAGTACCTTTCTCGAGGTCTTCTCTACACGCTTTCATGGCTGTCTGGGCTGTTAAGGCCCTCTCTGCTATCATCAGTGAAGAAAGTATTTTCCATTCCGTCAGTCCAAGATTGGTGTTCCCTTGCAAACCTTAGCCTCTGTCTACAATGTTCTGCAGTAGAACCCCAGAACCCAGAGGGGGGGGGGGAAGAAGTAACCCTTTCCCAGATCTTCTTGAGCTAAGGCCTGACTCTCTCAGTCTTCTCCTGACGTTTGTTTCTGAGATTGATATCCGACGAACTCCTGTAACCGAGTTTCCAATGCCCAAAGCAATTCCTGAGCGCTTACAATTTAATGGAACGGTCGTCAATGGGATCGGTGACGTTTGGACCACTTGAAATTGGTCACCTTGAGAGACTTCCTAAATCTTTGTAATTTATTATGGCCTTTGAAATGGAAGCGATTAGCGATGTAATGCAAAGATTTTCGTTCTTCATGAAGAGTAATTATTCTTAGTGAATTATTACGATTTAAACATCACATACAAGAATAAACCAAATGAAAACAAATTAAGGGAGAAATTGATGTATGGGGCCAACAAAAGGTAAAAAGAGACTAAAAGATGGATTCAAATTAATCAACAAAATGTTTAATCCTTCATTTTTTGACAAACAGTGAGTAATAATGATATGAATAATCCCTAATGCCTTGCCTCTCATGTGACTAATCCCACTGCTATAAACAAAATAAAACACGGATTGGCCCGTTAAACTAAAAAAAATCTCGAGATATATAGGTGTTGCGATATTTTTGACAGGGATTGTATATATGCAGGGTGTCCCCAAAATAAATGGCAAAACTTCGGGAGTCGATGCAGGATGAGAAAGAAAGAGCAAAAGTCCTTTGGCATATTTCTCGTTTTTGCTTCGTTTCCAAGAAAAACAAAAAAAACTAAAACACAATTATGAATAGGAATTATTTCATAACGCGTATATAAGAATCATTAAAAGTTATGAATTATCTTCCACCCCTCCATTCACCCTCCTCCTCCCCTAAAACAAAACAACAAAAAATCTTCTTGGTTGAAAAAATTAAATGACGGCATGTTAATTCAACATTATTGAAAATAGCTACTTTTCTTCGGAGAAAAGTGATAAAAAAAAATTAAATTCTTAATAAAATTAAATTTTCTATTCTTAAAACAGTTTAAGATTTAACACTGGACACATACATAATTATTAAAAAAAAGAAGAAAATTCTACTTCTAATAATTCCTGACAATAAATTCAAAAACTGTTCAAATGTTTGGCCCCTTGTGGAAATACAGCATCACAACGCACATTGACAGACTGGTTGGTATTTGAGCATTGCTTTGCTGATATCTGTTCCCAGGCCTATCTGATGCTATGGATGAGGTACTCCCTTGAACCAATGGGCTCCCTGTTGACCAAGTCTTTAATTTGTCCCCGAGTGAAGAAATTCAAGGGCAGATCGCGCCGGCCAAGATACCAGCCCACCACATCCTATCAAACACCATGGATGGTTACTCTCCAATCAAATTCGGACGGCCCTCCCTTAGTGGGCTGGACAACTGTCGATTTGGAACCAGCTTCCCAATCTTTGTGTCAAAAGGACTCCCTCCAAGAACACCGACAGTTTATTATCGAGGAATGCGTGGATAGACTCTTGTGTTAAGCCGGGGGGTCAAAAAATTAAGACCTATTATTTCATTATTCTGCACAAAATCAGAGGCATACTCACACCTTTTTTTTGGTGGGGGGAGGGGGGTACTAAAGGAGGTGGTGATGGAGCTGGGAGGGTGAGTGGAGGGGGTAGAAGATAAAACATACTTCTAATGATTTTTATATAGGCATTATGAAAGAATGCCTATTCACAATTGTGTTTTAGTTTTTTGCGTTTTTTCTCGGAAACTAAGCAAAAACAAGAAATATGCCAAAGGACTTTTTTTCTTTCTTTTTTCATCCTGCATCGATTCCTGAAGTTTTGCTGTTTATTTTGGGGACACCCTGTACATATACAGATTGCTTCAGGTCTAAGTAGCCAAACTTCAGGAGGTGATTCTAAACATCATTTCCAATAAAAAAGTTACAACCACAAAACTACAATCCACATTTTTTGACAAAAATGAACCAATAGTTCAACCTATCCCTCAATGAACTTCCACTTAATTTCCCTAGATTTAATGCTAACTAAAGGTAGAAGTTTTCCTGTAAGTAGTGAATCCGTAGTCCTTTAGGGGGCTGAGGAAAAAATCTGTGAAAACCACTGATTCATCGAGAAAATCAGAAGTGCGTTATTGAATGTCCAGAAAGTATCTTTAATCAATGGGTTTAGTGAATTAAATCACTGTTTTCTTAAAAGAAATTTTGTCTATTTTATGGTGGCGTAATTGGATTTTAATTATCTTCAACAGTGTTTGAACAATCCTTTCTTATTCAATAAAAAATATGTCTACCTTAAAAAAACAGAATATTGGATATAGCTCCTTTTCCATTCGGAATCGGAATATACTTTAAATGAACTTTTTTTTATTGAAAATGATGTGTGGAACCATCTCCTGAAGTTTAGCTACTTAGACCTGAATCACCCTGTATATCAATTTTAACAGGGATCATTTTCGGTGTCTAATAGGTACGATCGATGAAGATTTTAAGACATCTTTCAAAAATTCTTTCATGAGTGCAACTTGAATAGCTACTTTCTTTCGGAATATGTTTAAATAGCGATTATGGAAAGTAGATTAGAAAATACAAGAAAAAGAAAAAAGTTATGTTCAGAATTATAATAGCACCCTGCAGGCTTAAACTTTAGAGTGCTGCAAGTAGACCTGTCCTACCGATGCCTGGGTGCGGTAAACCCGCAACACAATACTTGTGCTGGGTGCAGCATTCTTTTCTGAGCATCGTATACTTATTTTCTCATCCTCCTTTTTAGTCCCGGGCTGAGGACAAGCAGTAGCGGAGTTAAAAATATTTACAAATTTACAATATTCACTTATATTATTTAAAAATGTGCATTAGTTCCTCCACTGTATCAATTTATTCAATCTTTACACATTAGTTTTAATTTAATAATTCTTTAGAGAGTGATGCTGTTTGAAAAAGGAAATGAGTGTAATGTTGCATTGCAAAATATTTTGAAGCCATTCTCGGAAACAAAGGGAATGAATATCAAATGAACTATGGAGAAAGGCAAGGTACAGCCAGATAGATGAAGGTCATTGCTTGTCTTTCCGCCAGATGTAGTAGTAAATAAGCGGGGTTCCTCCCTATGAAGGGAGGGAGGAACCGCGCTAAAAGGACACCCATGTGAATTCTAGTTGTGAAACAGAGAACTACTATAACTCATATGAGTCGCTCAGTTTCAAAGTGTCTGATGTCCACTTGGCAAAATTTTTGGGAAATCAAGAAAACCTTTTTAAACTGAGAATTTTTGGAATATCTTCATGCACTTTTTTTTTTAATTATTAAAACAAATACGGCGGATCTGCTTTCAAGACTTTTTTGCTATTTATATAATACATTCTTAGTTATTAGCAAAAGCAAGTTGGACTAGAGTCACTTTAGAACACACATATAGACTTGAACTCTTTTAGAACAGCAGGGCATGGATAAAAATTCATTTGGAACAGCAGGACTGGTCAAGACACACTATGGAAGAGCAGGATTGGCTTCCATTCTTTTTTGTTTATGTTTTTATAATAAAAACTAGCAAACGCTTAAACAAACAAAGAAATTACTAACATTGGCCCATCATCATCATTTGAACCGGAACTTCACTTCCATCCGCAATCTGATTATCGAGTCTGCTCGCTTCTGCCATTCGGTACCAATGTGCGTTGTCAGAAAAAGCTGAACATCCTTCATTTTAACAGGGTTCACTTGACCTCCATTGCAATTTCTTCCAGAAAAATATCTTTGGCTTTGTGGCTTTTTTTAGTGACACTTTTTGGGGCACAGAGTTCCATGCGGAACTGGACAACTATTAGTTTAGAGCAGTAGCTAATGGAAAACCTGTAGTTTGGAAAAAAAATTTTACATTGGCTTTTGAATAGGACTAGAATTTTTTTTTCTGAATTCAGGGACGTATAAATCTCATTTTCAATTTTTTGTGGACATCAGTCACTTTGGAACTGAATGACTCATGTATTACTTTATAACATAAATTCTTACATATTGCACCAATGGAAAAATGCATGTGAGCCATATATGCATTGTAAGGCAGTTAACATAAGTTGCTCAAGTGTTTGCAGCCAACATGTAAAAAAATTAAGAAGAGTTAAATAATTTATTGTGTATACCACAATCTTTTGTGTGTTAACATAATAATTAAGAAAATGCGCCCTTCTATAATTAAGAAAAGATATGAAAAACTATGAAAAGTAGTGCTGGAATGTAGTTCCACTATCAATTTTAGAGAAGTGATAATCATGAGGAAATTTTACCAGCCCCAACCGATCACTAGGCATCAAAATTGAAAATTATTGTAAAATTAGAGTCTCATTATGATGATTTTTTGATGATCCAAAGAGTTGAGTGAATGATTTTTTTTAATATTTTTAGAAGGAATCTAGGAAATTTTGAAATTGAAGAGAATAATCTTCATTAATTTAGAATGATTATTATCCAATTTCAGTGCTCTTAGGTTACAACAGGTTGTATCAATGATTATGTTTGGTGAACCACAACAACTTGCAAAATTTCTTGCCAAGATATGGTTATGTTTGGAGTTAAGGAAGGATTAGAATAAAATATTTTATTAATAGACATGAAAAGTTTTGGGAACTTCGTATATTTTCCTTAACATCTAGAAAACAGTTGGAAAATCCTGGTAAAAGGAAGGTGACCATTCGAAAGCTTACTAAATTCTCTACAAAAAAAAGGTTCTAAAGCAATTTTCGATGGGACGGTTACATTTGGAGAAATAAGTACTTAAAACTTTGAAGTAATTGATTTCAATTATTAGAATGGTTTTTTTTTTTTTTTTTTTTTTTTTTTTTTTTTTTTTTTTTTAATTGCTTATAGTAGGGGAATTTATTTGTCACTAAAACAGGATAAGTAAAATTATTGGTAGAAATAGAGCTTTCCGAGCAAGATTTCAAGAATATTTTCTACTACAGTACTGCTGTTAGCGTTGTTCTTTAGAACAGTTTTTCCCCCCTATTTGCATTAATTGTCTGTTTTATTGAACAGTGAAATGAGTTTTCTAGTTTGTATTGACTTCCTGAATGAAGCTTCCTTAACCCGTAAAGGAGTAGCATAGCCATAGGGTAGGGGTCAATCAACCCTTCTCTTTTCTCTTTCATGTTACTGTTCAACCTGGAAATGTCCCTAACACCCTTCCATCCGTTAGTTGAGGTATGACACCTAAAATATTGCTTTTATTGGAGATCCGCTTTTCATGAAATATCAAAACAACCAATAACTTTTTCTATTCCTTTATAAATGTCACTAGGGATAACAAAGAAATCATGCTAAGATGAAGCAGTTCCTGCTAGTTGGACTCTTTCGAATTACGCAAACATTCAAAACTTTGTTTCCAGTCAGTATTTTGTTTTTATTTAAGGCTTATGTTTCAAGTCAAGAATACATAGAATTTCTAACAATATTTCAATGATCTAGCCATAGCGGACAAAATGTTTTTAAGGGTGGATTTGCTTTCTTTGACGTATGGAAAGATATCATGAAATGGACTCATTCTGTGCAGACAAAACATATATATATATATATATATATATATATATATATATATATATATATATATATATATATATAATTTTTCTAATGTATCTCATTCGCCCACATAATTTTTTACACACCTCAAGCTTTAATGTAAAATTTGGTCCTGTGAACACAGATGTACAAAAAATTTTATAACTTGTGTCTAATGTCCCTTCTTTTGTGCAAACACGTTTTAATAAATTATTCTTCTCAGAGTTAACATCAATAAAATATCTAATGAATACACTGTCAAGTACAACAGATGGCTGGCCATATTCGGAAACAGCATTCATTTTATCCAAAGGACTACTTTTTTCTTTTATAATTTACCCTCCTTGAAATGTTAATAATAATGGGCCTATGTATTAGTCATCAGTTTTTTTTTTTGTTTTTTTAGTACTTTTTATTTTTTTAATTATTATTTTTTCCTTTTCAGCCGTGTATATAGATGTTGACAATTCTTATTGAATAAGCAATGAAATTAATTCCTTCTTTCATTGGAATATTATATACAAATTTCTCATAATTTATTATCTTGTTACTTTGTAGGTGACCGAGAGTGTAAGCAATGATTCTGATATCATGTCGCCAACCTGTTCTGGATATTTTCCGGAAAAGCAAGATGACCAAAGTTACCAAGAGGTTGGAGTACAGACTTCAGGAATCTACTGTCATCAAGTCGAAGGGGAGTTAGAGCTTGTTAGGACGAAGATTCTGGAAGTGTTATCGGAAAAGAAAGCGTGCTCCGAGGAAGTGTGCGCACTAAAGCTACGGCTCGAATCTTTGATGAATGGTATATCTCGACCAGTGATGGATTGCATTAGATGTAAGTCGTCGGAACTGAGTAATAAAGCAGAAATCGAAGCGTTGAAAGAAGAAAACGTTTCTCTGCTGACTCGTTGTTCGGAGTTGGAGAATAGCCTTGAACTACTTAGGATAGAATACGAAAAGACTGAAGATTATTGGGAGAATAAACTTGATGAAGAACGGAAATTGTTTGAATTGGTAATAATAATTTTTTTGTTATGTTAATGATTTTCACAGGAATTTTCTGAGGTTTAAATTATTTACACTCTTAATTGCGTACAATCTTCACCACAACCATCTTTATTTATTTGCTTATTATTTTTCTTTTTTACATTTGTAACGTTTCAGCCTCAAGGCCATCCTCATAAAACTAGAAGAAAAAACAAATTACGTTGCATTAAATTTCAATAAAAATACCACCATATTTTTGCTATGTAATTACAATAATAATATCCCAATTAAATTTCTTTAAATTATCTTTAAACTACCTTTAAAGGTTGAAGCTGCAATATATCAGTGATGACAAGCCCTTTTAAAACAGGGTGAATGATATGTGAACAGATTAGTTAAAGGTAATATTAGTTTTAAAGATAATTTTAAGAAATTTAATTGGGGGGTTATTATTGTAATTACATAGAAAAAATGTGGGGGTATGTTTATTGAAATTTAATCCAATGTAATTTGTTTTTTCTTATAGTTTTATGAGGATGGCCCTGAGGCCGAAACGTTAAAAATGTAAAAAAAGAAAAATAATAAGCAAATAAATAAAGATGGTTGAGGGGGAGATCCCATGCAATTAAGAGTGTAAATAATTTTTTTTGTTTTTCTTCCTTATGAACTTTAGGTTTCTTAAACCTTGAAGAAGAATGTGTTCAATGTGAGTAGAGTAGACTGAGTATTTGTGTTGTGTTCATTTTCGTGGTTATCACGTTCATGTGGTTTCATGACACCGGGACACACCGGACCTCCACTGACTGAGTAGAAGTTACTAACAAAAATTTATTTAGTTACTAACAAAAACACACCGGACCTCCACTTAGACTGAGTAGAAGTTACTAACAAAAATTTATTTAGTTACTAACATAAACACCCCGGACCTCCACTTAGACTGAGTAGAAGTTACTAACAAAAATTTATTTAGTTTTTTTTTTTTTTTTTTTTTTTTTTTTTTTTTTTTTTTTTTTTTTTTTTTACGGCGCATCTACATCTAGGTCATTAGCGCCGACACCCAGGGTGCAGCGAGGAATTTTACCAGCGAGCCGTGGGATGATAAAATTCCTGCCGGAGGTTGGGAATCGAACCCACCATCTCCCGCTTATGAATCCAAGGCGCTAGCCATTAGACCACGGGAGACCCCTTTATTTAGTTTCTAACAAAAATACACCGGACCTCCACTTGTTTTGTCCAAAGCCACCGATCAAAAAGGAGAATTAGAAACTTATTTACCATAATTATTGAGTATATTTTTCACTTGTTTATTATTATTATTATGTGTTTTTCCTACATTTACATCCCCAACCACATTCTTTAAGATGTATATCACTCAAACCTGGTTCATAAATTTCATCAAGGGTCCTCTTGATTCAAAAATGTTTTGATCGATGCAAATGTAGTTTCAAGAACCATTCACAATTGTTTATATGTAGATAAAAATACTATTATTGAATGACTACAGTGTGAGAGATATAACTTGTCACTTGGGGAAAGCATAGAGGGGGCTTGACATTGCCAGTTCTGTAATCCTCCCAGCCCCCGCTCTGCCTAGTTACGGGACTAGGAGAGAGAAGAGTGGCAACCCAGCAAGGCCGTCATTAGCTAGAGGTGCCTCCACCTTCCCCTATCCATCCATAGCCAAGTGACAAGTTATATCTCTCACACTATAATTTAATTTGTTCACAATTTCTATGCCTAAAGTTACATAAATATCTTTTAGGACAAGGAACAAAGTGATGAGAAATTTGCTGAACTTGAAGCAAAAATACAGGAATATGCTGAACTCGTTACTGCTGATCAGGGGAAACGCCTTGCTCTTCCACCTATCGAAGAGAGGGATTACCTTGAAAAGCAGGTTCGTAATCTGCATTACAAGCTTATCTAATTGTCATGCCAAAATATAATCTTCACAAAATACTTGTTTCACCTAAAACTAGAGCAATGTTGTAACCTAACAATAAAGAAAATCATTTTCTGGCCTAACTACAAGAATCTTATTCAAACATTTCGCCTCCCGCACATTAGTAAGAGCACTGATACAACTTTCTTTTTTACACCTGAGATTTAGAATTACTATAAAGAATATAATTAGGAACCAGGGTTTTAAGTTATATATGTTTTTCAGATAAAATACCATTCTTGTACTTAAAATATTTTTTTAAGAACTTAAAAGTTATTTATTTGGATTTCAAACCATCATGAGTGCTTCTGGCAGGACCTTCCCTATAGTCAGAGAGCTGGTCATGAAATGTTTTATGCATCTTTAAATTTTGCTATAGTGGATCTCTTGGGTAGATAAGAAGTTAAATATCTGTTTGCTAGACTTACCAAGGAACACCAGGTACAGCGCATAGGGGAAAGGTGCAAAAAAATATTGCCCAAGAATAGAGTTTTATTCAGAAGCCAACCATCTTTAATGTAAAATTAAGGCAATTTTACAATGAATAATAAATAAGGCAGAC
Organism: Gonocerus acuteangulatus; assembly: GCA_946811695.1. Classification (NCBI taxonomy): domain Eukaryota; kingdom Metazoa; phylum Arthropoda; class Insecta; order Hemiptera; family Coreidae; genus Gonocerus; species Gonocerus acuteangulatus. Next base: position 14,064,125 of record OX328124.1, on the reverse strand, counting down.
ACTTTTAAGCGTGTTAAAATATAAATAAAAAAAAGCCAAAGTACCTAGTTTTTTTTTTCCTTTCATATTAAATTAAGTACTTTATTCACGCTGTGATTTAAACAGCACCTTCAATAAACATAATTGAAAATAATTAAAAAAGAGCAGACACTTTTTGTTGGGTTTTATTATCAGCAAACATGAAAATAAATGTTGCCTATAATAGACTGCAATACACTGCATGTTACAGTAAGAGTGAGTGAGAGCACCGATCATCTGGGCTGTGGTTGTTCTCTGGGCTCTCATTGGTTCTTGCTCACATGAGCTTGTACTGCTGTACCGTTTTAAATGGCTGCGTGAATAAAACACTCATTTAATATTAGAAAAAAAAAACAAAACAACTTCAGTTTATCTACCCATGAGATGCACTATAGCAAAATTTCAAGGTGCATAAAAGACTTCATGAAACGTGCATTACCAGCTCTTGGACTAATATGAACAGTATTCCTCATCGAAAATGGCTTATTTCTTTTAAAATTGGTGTTACTCAAAAATGACAAATTTTAAGAAGTGATAGCGCTCTTGCCAATGTGTATTATAGATTGTGAATCATTGTAAAAATCATCTATTATGACAACTTACAATTATTTGATAGGTTATTTCTACCATTTATTGGTTCTAGTTCACCGATCTCGAAGAAGAGTATGAAGCTTACAGGCAGGCAACCGAAGAGGAATTAGCTTTGAAGGAGACTGAAATCTCTGAACTGAGGGACGCTCTCAATGCAAGTAGTCGACTCTCACAGACAGGTTTGTAGTCAATTCAACGTCTAAATTACTTATTGGTTTAACCTTTAGGCTGCGTAATACACGTAGGGCTAGATGGTACTGTGATGTGGGATAGCCTAGCGCCTGTTGTTTCCTCGAGAGATTCCCTCTTCTCTTGTACTTTGCATTCCACTAGTTCCAGGGTTTTCTCCAACAGAAACATTTTGGGATACATTATCAGAACCCTCATCGTCATCCGAAGAAAACTGCACTTCACTTTCGCTCACACCCGTCAAAAGTTCTAACAATTCTTGTTCAGAATAATTTTTTTTAGAAATATGTTAGATTGAATTATGTAATCTAATGGATATCTCAGACATTGTCAAGCAGTAATAACGTGTAAAGAACCAAATAGAACATAATAGGCACATCAATTATTAAAAACCCGTAAATACAAGCAAATACCTGGGGATTTATGATGTGTCAACAAAGCAAAAATAGAGCTCAAACAGGCTAACCTCATTCGACCAGCAACAATTTAAAATTAAGGTGAAAAGGATAATGAAATCTTATTATAGTGGATTTCCCTCAGAAGATGCTCCTTCGTATCTACTGGATTCCACGTGCTCCCAAGGTTTAATGCAAACATTTTAAGGCTTTCTTGATAGAGATCATGAGTACCTATTGATAAGCATATTTTTTACTGGAATTTAAAAAAAAAAAAAAATATTTTGTCCCTCCCTAAAAGGATAAAAGCTGCTTATGATTTCAATCTGTTGACGCAATCCAGAACTGTATATTATAGCTCCTTGAAGAATAATAAATAATTCAGCTTAATTTATTTGAATCTAAATTTTAATATTATTTTAATTTTTATTCCAAAATTCTCATGTTTGATTTCAGAAACAAAAGATTCTTGCTCACAGACGGAGAACCCAAAATACAATCAAAAACAGAAGACTTTTACAGTCGCTCATAAATCAACGGTGAGTCATTTTTAGAATTAATGTATAGTATAATAAATATATTGTATTCTAGCCTTATCCTTAATCTTCTCTTGCTTTCCTGGCTCATTCATTCCTGATTGTGTGCAGCACAAGTTTAATTGCGAACATTATATCTGCATGTGCTGATATTTTTGTTGTTTTTTTTTTCAGGACTCATCTAAGAAAGGTGATCAGTGTACCTGTGCTTCAAAAGGGAGAACGAGAGACAAGTTGAAGGCTGAAATAGAAGCATTAACACATAGGAAGCAGTTGCTTATGGCTCAGATAGCATCGCTTCATGCTCAACCGCACCAGGTAACCTTTGATTTATGATTTTCCCCCCATTGATATCGGTTTCTAACATCAAATTGAGAGGAGACTATGTACTTATATGTGCTCTAAGATCAAAATTGTTGTGGAGTTTCTGCCAGCCTGGATTCTCATGACCTTATAGGATTTTATTTTTTCAAATGTAATTTTCTAACCTCAAGCGGGTATTACTAAAGGTCTGTTACCATTACAACAAATTTTCATCTTCCAAATGTTGAACTGTTATATAATACAAATATATTGCAGCAGGACTCGACAAATGCTGCATCGTTTCACATTGTTCCTCAACATGGACTGTAACAAACAACAACGCTGCTCCCTCGACCGCCCTCGGATCGAAGTAAGTAGTCGTCTAACTGCTCTGCCCTCTCCTCCTCAGCAGCGAGCTCTCTCTATCAGCTCTCATCGATTCGAGCTTCTGCTTATGAGAAATGTACTGTCTTTTTGAACCTTGGATGAAATGGGGAACTTATTATTAGGCATTATTGTGCTCGTAGTGAACACTTCGCTTTACTAACGTCTATTCCAACTATTGACTAAATAAATGTTGTAACCATAACTATTAATTGAACAACAAACGTGTTACAGGAGATTTTGTAGAGATGTTCTCTAGAAATAGGAAGTGTTTTAATAAATTTATCAAGAATGCTGGAAAACTGGCTTATGATATTGTGTAGATCCTAAGATGAAGACTAAGATGTTGTAGCCAGTTGATAACAGCTTTATTCAGTCCTCAAACATTTTATTTTCAAGTTACATAGGGTACGGCATGTCACACACTAGGTTATTTAACTTTTGTTAAAGAAACGTTTTGGGTATAAGCCATTTTCCATCTGCTCTGTATTATTATTTCTTATAATGCAATATCATACAGATTGACAGATGGAAAACGGCTTATAGTCAAAACGTTTCTGTAGCAAAAGTTAAATAACCTAGTGTGTGACATGCCGCACCCTATGTAACTTGAAAATAAAATGTATGAAGTCTGAATAAAGCTGTTAACAACTGGCTTATGATGTCAACAATGTTGCAAAACAATTCGTAATTTTTAGGTCACAAAAAAAAAGAGTTGTTCAAATTCATAGGTGCGCTTGTGTGTGTGTTCACACGCTAACGTCTAAAATAATTGTCCATTTTTCATGAAATTTGACAACAACAAAATATTTTATTTAAAACAAAATATCAAGATTCTTTATCATATATTCTCTGCCCCTCAGAACACTTTTTTTTTTTGGAACCAACATAGCAACAAGTTAAATACACTAATGGTGCCTAGGCTTCAGATAGTCTGCATAACTTTATATTTATCTGAAAGTAGACAAGTTACTGTCATGTAACTTTCTATAGGAGGTTATAACCACTGTCTGTCAGGAGCCTTGGCTCCGTTAAGAGGATTTTACTTGCCACAAGGAGTTGTATAGATTGGTAACCTGCACCCGGAGTGTAGAGAAGGTAGGTCCAAATCCCAGCTTGGCAATCATTTTTCTAAACGTAAAGATTTAAAATTAAATCACTAACAATGTACAAGTTATTTATGAGGTGTCTCAAAAGCCTAAAACTAGTACTTTTTTTTTTTTTTTGTAATAATGAAGAACTTCCTTCTTATCTCCAGACGATATGGTTAATTACAAAATTGGTTCAAACAAAATGACTGGTTACAATATTTTTTAGGTTTTTTTTTTTTTTTTCTCATGACTTCATAATTTGTGTACTATAATGCTAGGGTATTATTGTGACTTAACTCAGCACTTGCTTGAAAAATAGATTCAAGCTTTGAAACATTGCTGTTTCGCTTTCTGCCTCGATTCTGTGTATTTATCATGTGAATGTTTTAAACATTTGTAAGTTTTAATGATGCTTTAGCTTATTAACAAGCAGGAAAAGATTGTTTAAATTAATTTAGTTCTTAGTTTGAAAATATAGTAAGGTAGATAGTTAAAATCCTCTGTAGGAAGTTGTGGCATTTCTCCATATTTTATGTCTTAGTTAAATCTAAGTGTGTCTTACAAATACAAATTTAAGCAAAGGTTTTGCCTAAAAAGATATCTCATTATTGGATTTATTGTAAACAAAGGTGGCGGACTAGGTGGAATTTTGAAGACTAAGCAAACAATGAGAACCTTCTGCTAAATTGTCTGAGCTAAGTCCAAGTTGGTTTCAGAAGCTACCTGATTTTCCAAGATGTTGTGTTAACACCAAGTTTAAAAGAAATAAGCCATTTTCGATGAGGAATACTGTTCATAGTAGTCCAAGAGCTGGTAACGCATGTTTCATGTAGTATGCACCTTGAAATTTTGCTATAGTGCATCTCTTGGGTAGATAAGAAGGTAAATAGGTGTCGGCTGGACTTACCGTGGAACAGCAGGTACTGTGCATAGGGGAAAGGTGCAATAAAATGTTGCCCAAAAATTTGAAAAAAATTTGTTCAGAAGCCAACTATCATTAATGTAAAATTAAGACAATTTTCCAATGAATAATAAATAAGGCAGATACTTTTAAGGTGGATAACATGTAAAAAAACAAAAAAAACAAAAAAAAAAACGTTTTTTTTTTCTAACATTAAATGAGGCTGCCATTTAAACCTGTACAGCTGTACAAGATCATGTGAACAAGAACCAATGAGAGCGCAGAGAACAACCACAACTGCCCAGATGATCGGTGCTCTCACTCACTCTTATGCAGATTATTACAGTCTATCATAGGCAACATTTATTTTCATGTTTACTGATAATTAAACCGTTCAAAAAGTGTCTGCCTTCTTTATATTCACCTTCTTATCTACCCAAGAAATGCACTATAGCAAAATTTCAAGGTGCATAATACACTTCTTGAAACATGCGTTACCAGCTCTTGGACTACTATTACAACATACTAGAACTGCTCTCTCTTGTTCAGAAAACACATTTTCTAATGGACATTTTATTCTACCCTCACTTCTTAAACAATTTATCATTACTTGATTAATTAAACAATCATATTTTGTCTCTTCTCGTTTAATTCTCTTCAGGAACCGCTTTAGAAGTTATCCTATTATTATTATTCACACAACTTCTCAGTCATAGGTTGAGTCTGCTACTGTAGGCAGTGGATTGTATTTTGTTCCTTAATTCTTTCAAGACGGCAACCCACACGACCTTAGGTGCAGAGCCCGTTTCACCCTCCTGGTTCCATCAGACAGGATGACGGAAACAGGACGACATTTCGTGTTTCAAAAAATGCTACAGCCTCCAAATCTTAACCGGTTTCAATGCTTTTTTTTTTTTTTTTTTTTTTAGATGAAAGCTAATAAAATTTAGAACAACTTTGACTAGCCAGATTTTTGTTTTTTGTCTCTTCTGTTTATTAAATTATGTGTAAGTAATGTGTCACGGACTTTTAAAATTGAACATAAAATAACTTTTTTATACACATAATATCGCTGACATTAAACATTTAAATCTTGATTAGACTTTAAAAATCAGACTGGCATCTTCAAAAAATAAATTTATCTTAATTCAACATTGAGATTAATTGAAATAATACGATTTTTAAATGATTTGAAAATAGATTTTGATTTTTCCCAGGTCTAATCAGTATTTGAATGTTTAATTTCAACGATATGAGTGCTGATATTAAGTTAGATGAAAAATGAAATATTATTTTATTTTCAATTGCAAAAGTTCGTGAATTATTCACGCGTAATTTAATAAACAGGGGAAACAAAAAACAAAAATCTGGCTGGACAAAGTTGTTCTAAATTTTATTGGCTTTCATTTTAAAAAAATCATTGATTAAGATTTCGAGGCTTTAGCCTTTTTTGGAACACGAAATGTCGCTTGGCCCCACTGTTCTATGGCCTGCTGGCACAAAAGTGTCAGTCTCGAATTGGATACTAAAATGTTAATAATATAAATTTGATTAGTTCTCAATTATATATTTAACTACACAATTGAGATAATATATTGAAGTTCTATTGAAATCTCTGTAAAGCATACACTTCAATTTAGGCATTATTAAAGCAAATTAATTGTTAAAAATATCACGTTACATTTTATTTTTCAGTTTGGTGGTAGGATGAGCATCGTCGGAGGCAACCTAGGTGTTTTCCAATCTCTCTCGAACCGCCTGAGACAGCAGGAGCTACGTTGTCGAGAGTTGCAGACTGCCTTGAGGACGCAGCAGAAGGAGACTGAAACTATCTTACAAAGTATGAATATTTTTCATCTAAGCATTACTAAATTACAGTCAACTCACGATAAGTCCATCTTCGAGGGGCCATGAAAACTTGTTTCACTTACAGAACATCGAATTATTGCGTTTATAAATCGCATTACCAACATGTAAATTGGAAGAATAAGAGTTAAAATTGTCTATGTATATTTTACATAAATATACAAGCCAGGTGCCACTCGCATTTAAATTGTGATCTCAGGCAGTAGGAAATTCCTTGGCTTTTTCCTGAAAAAAGGGGCCAATAAAACACCTACCAGTGTTGGACATAATCACAATTATGATTACTATTATAATCACAAACCCTGGAAACATGATTATGATTAGGATTATAATTGTAATTACAAGATTGATTATGATTACACTGATAATCACACCTTCATTGTAACATTTTTCTGTAATTTCAGCTGTTTCTGTGATTCTGCCTAAAATTACAACTATTACAACGTAATTACACACTGTACAAACACAATCACATCTTTTTTAGCGCGGTTCCTCTAGGTCCCAGAAAAATGGCCCGATTTTGATGAAATTTGGTACAAAAATCTTTCGTCTAATTTGAAAGGTCAAGTTCGTTAACCAGCAGAATCCGCCCACCGGAACATGGTTTTTGGAGCGAATGTCGCGCGAAACAAATCGTTCCGCTTACTTCATATGCTTGCAAGTACTCGTTTTATAGGCTTCTGGGCCTAGGAAAATGAATGAAACCATTTATAAGGCGATAGCTTTAAGTGTTTTCGAGAAAATTGGAAAAATAGTTGTTGAATAACGTTTTTGGTTTGGGTACTTGAAATCATGGGATTCGGTTGAAACATTTTCTGCTTGTTCGAATTTAATCAAAACTAATATGTTGAAATTTCGGTTACGTTTGGAGATAAGGAAGGGTTAGAATAAAATGTTTTATTAACAGACATTGTTTTGGGAACTCCATATACTTTCCTTAATATCTTGAAAACGGTTAAGAATCTAGGTAAGCGGAAGGTTACCATTACAAAGCTTATTAAATGCTCTACAAAAAAGATTCTGAAGAAAGTTTTGATTAAGCGATGTCAATCGGAAAAATAAGTGCATAAAACTTTCGTTTATTTGAACTGTTCTTTTTGTCTGTTTTATTTCTCGTTATTTTATTATTGCTTCTAGTTGGAGTAAAACAAGATAAGAAAATGGAAAAGATATTTATAATTTTTCACGAAAGATCAAAACAAACTAATAATTGTATCTACTCCTCTTTTTTTATCTCTATTTACCTTCATTTTTAATTGTTTTGTTTTTTAATCAGTTTGCCTTAGTTTTAATATCTTGCTGTTATTTTGATTGCATTTTTTTCAATAAAACATGACAAGTAATTGAGAAGCGTGTTTGTACTTTGAATTGACTTTGAGAGTCTTGCTTTAGATTGAGGAATTTCCGCTTCTAACCTGTGGGTGTTAACAATTGGAAGTCCTAGAGTCCCCTCCAAAGATGCTTGTTTTCAGTTCAACTTATTTACATAATTTTCCACATTTTTGACCTGAGATCTACTTATTGAGGTGAAATTTACACTTTTCCCATTCTGTACCCGTTCTATTTGACATATTTAAGGATTCGATTTATCAAAGTTTGACACATCGAGAGTTGACTGTTTACTGGTTTCTACAATTGTTAAAATGATTTAATGCTTATGTATTACTATTTAGAAGCCTGGGAGAGACACAAAATTGACCTCACGACCATCCAGAACTCCCTTAGAGTTACACAAGAAAAGCTTCAGCAGCAAAAGAAGAATACCAAACAGCAGGTAAATAAGTAAGAAACATTAATTTTATTTCTACATGGTATAATTATAAATTACTAGCTGATACCCAGTGTGCCATGCTACACCTACTTTCTGTCTATGACTCTCCCCGTATCAAGATCTACTTGATACCTAGTTGTCTATTCCCAGTTACGAAAATCGGTCAAACGATGTGAATTTGTTTTAGTTCATAATGATACCGGCAGAGGCCAGCACAACAGTGCTTCATCTAACAGCCGACAGAGGCCAGTAGTAGTCGATTCAAAATGGCCGTCACAATCTGAATGGTTCAGTGTAGCCAAATTTTCTTGAACAAAACTTTTGACCTTTTGACCAAATTTTGAAATTTGACTATTTTGACCTAGCCTAGGAAATTTCTTGTTTCAAGACCTACCTGTGTGCCAAGTTTGGTCAATATCGATCAAACGGTGTAGATTTGTATAAGGAACAAAGAAACAAATAAATAAACAGAAAAACAGACAGGCACATGATTTATATATATAGATTGATCATATTACAGACATCCCTTGCTATAATGAATAAATTTGAATTTTTCATACAAGATTTACGCAGCGCAATGTTTCACTAAACTTCTTAGAGGCCGAACGCTCACTTATTAGCATTTAAAAGACTGACCTAAAATCTTTCTACTTACAATTTCTGTAAGTTTCTTGAAAGTTTGTACAGACGTAAAATGTTATGATGGTTTTGAGTTCTTTTGTTCAAAAATATCCTACGTATATATATATATATATATATATATATATATATATTGATGTTAATATGACATTCTCCAGCGGTCGGTTTTTGTGGGTGATATTTCGTAGGAATCACATTCTGCTTTGTCAGACCATTGTCCATGTTTTTAACTTTTTTTGTTTGTTATTTTATTATGGTACAATTATAAAATAACAAACAAAAAAAAAAGTTAAAAACATGGACAACGGTCTGACAAAGCAGAATGTGATTCCTGCGAAATATCACCCACAAAAACCGACCGCTGGAGAATGCCGTATTAACATCAATAATTCTCCCCAGCGAAGAACCCTAAAAAATAATATATAAATAATTTATTTAAACTGTTCCTTGAAAAATAATACTACCTTCTGTACACTAAATCTAGGATCAGTTGCTGACATTTATAAAATGAAAATGAATATTTTAGAATACAGTATCTCCTAAAGTACTCTAATTTTGTACATAGAGAATATTAAACAATTCCAGAAATCAGATCCAATATAATAAAATATCTTATAATCGCTACTGGCTGCAAAATTAAATAGTGACTTATTGCCAATAATGAGTATATATGAAAGAACTTTTTATTTTGTTTTAATTTTAATATCCCTTTATAAATGAATATTTTTGACTACTGCAGGATACTAACATTTTCTAGCCAGGATAAATATGATACTTTTCCTTTTTTTTTCTGAAAGAAAAGCCTCAACTTCTTGTTTGAATGAAACCCACAACTCTTGGCAAGAGTGTTCGCACCTTAATACTCAAAGCCATCGGGCCTCAGATAAACAAGTAATATATTCACTATTAAAATGTTACAATATATATATATATATATATATATATATATATATATATATATTTATATATACACACACACATTATTCACATAAAATTTATTATTGTATTTATTAGTAATTTTTACATTATATTCACTCTCTTTGTTTTTTACTTCAGCTTGACCGACTTGCAATGGCAGATACACTAGTCAAAGACTTGTTTGCAGAGAATGCTCACCTCGTCGCCACCGTTAGCTCGTTAGAACATAAATTCCAATCGCTATCGGAATCAGCATTGCACAACTCCCTTTGACTATATCAGTAATTAGGGTAAGAATTCATATTATTAGTTCACTCTTTCGTAGATAGTAATTTTATCTACTGTATTTTTAAAAGTTCCTCAATTTTATGAACATCATTTGGGTGTAAGTTTATGAAACGATTCCCCACATTTTCTGCTTGTTTTCATTTTTTTTTTTTTTTTTCTTATTGTGAGTAGGCGATGCTGTTAAATGAAAGAAAATACATAGAAAAAGTAGGTAGTCATTTTGTAAAATATATTTTTTTTGAAGATGGTGTAATTTTTGACAATTAAAAGATGGTGGAAGTTAATAAATCATTATAAAATAAACATTAATGTCGAGTTTTTAATATATTTTGACTAAAATTGTAAGCCATCGTCAGGCCTACAATGCTAGGAGGAACTCCTTATTATCTCAAGATCCAAATCCAATTGAGAATTCGAGTTATACTCAGCTTTTCAGAGAATTTGGAGCTCTTGAAAAGCATTGGCATTTAAATAATATAATAATATGCTCCATTATATGTGAGTAAAATAAAGAAAGAACACTTTATTAAAATAATTAAAGTGGCAATACCCAAATTAATGGGGTAGCTCTTCAATATTAAAATAAATAAATTATATTAAAAGAGAAATTTAACTGATCCTTTTACAAATCCTATACTCTTGTAAAACATTTTTTGTTATATTGTAATAAGGTTGTTTGTAATTAAGAGCATACAATGAATAATTTTTAAACAAGATTGTATAGTAACATTTCTGTGAAAAATAACTAAGACGAGTCCAAAGAAATTGAAATATAAATTAGTTTATATATAGAACATTTTCATTTTATTTGTCTATTTACATTAGATTTATATTATTGTGAAAGGAATTGGATACGTGGCCAGTCTTGGAAATCTGAGTTTCATGTGGCTGTAATAAAATTGGATTAAAAAAAAAAAAATAGTCAATATAGAAAACTTCGAAATAGTTAGAATTTTAAACCACTGTATAATACACTGGGTGATATACAGTTGAGTGACTTAATTTTCTAATCTGTTTCTTTTACAAAAATTAACTCGCAGGCTGGGTTTGAACCTGGATCCTCCTATTTTATGCTCAAATACCTTGCAAATTAAGCTACTGAGCTTCATATCACAGGACAGTAAGTTGACTAAAGCTAATGTTGCTATGATGCGCTGATATGCTATGAATTTTATCTGCATAGACAATTTAGTTGAGAAAATGAACAGTAGACTACATTTTTGCTTAAAACGGGAGAACCTGGGTTTAAATCCCAACCTAGAGAGTTAAGTTTTTAAAGAAATGAAGATTTTGTAAAATATGTTCCTTATTTTTATATACTTTTAAAATGTAACAACAATATAACAATTCTCTATTTATTAGCTCGATAGTGAGGGTACATGAACTCGAAAAGCTTAATGCTTTAGTCCTGGTCATTTTCTTAAATGCAGTCTTTCTAACTTCTACAGTATCTGGAAACTACTAAAGATCATATTACTATTTTGACTTTTACTGGTTATATGACTCCAAATACGAGGCAATAGCTTTGAGAGCTTTCTAAATTTATTAAATTAAAACATCTTGGTTACCGGTACTTAGCAAGCTGTAAGTGCTTTGTTTTTTAGTAGCCCCTCTCTGCTCAATTTTTGAATCATTCGACAATTTATCATTCATTATTCAATCTCCTCTTGCTAAATGTATCGTCATCGTAACATTTGAAGTTCGTTATTCTTTGCTAGGCAACTAATTTGCCATCTCTAACCCCTTCAAATTTGCTCTGTCCTTTCCAAAATTACACTATCAGAACTCTTTTTCAAAGAGATTTATGAGGTTCAATGTTGTCATTCTTGATATTTATAAATGTAAAAATCTTAAAAAGAATCTTTTGGCCACTACAATACATGAAATTTGTAAATGGAAAAAGACAGGTCTGCATCCAATTGAACGTAAAACTGTGCATTGTATGAGATTTGATAAACTTTAAGCCCATTAAATGAAATTGTCATACTTTTAAAGTTGTATTTCACTTCCAATAATAAAAAATATTGGTATTTATCAAACCAAAAGCATAATATATTTATTTATTTAAAATTGTGTGTATCTATGTATGTGTAAAGCTATGGTTTTCTAAGAAAGCCACTTTATGACTGCCTACATATATCAGTGGATGACGTCACTAAAACGTTGTCTGTGGAAACAAATAGTGTTGGTTTCCTAGAGAGTGTTGACAGTGGCAGTACGTCAAATAGCGGCACTGCTATTTACATTGGAAGGGGGCAGCATGATGGTGATAAACAGGTGTCAACTTTTTTTCCGGTAGCGGTGAGCGTTATCAGTATTTATTTTTAAAGACAGTCGTCCAAGTTAACATCTCTCGGCACCATTAACAACCGTCTTTTACCCCCACCACTTGCGACCTGATACTGCCATCACATAATGTCACTGCTTTCTTAGGAAACCAAAGCTTTAGTAAAAATTGTTTACTAATGTATTAGTTTACATTTTATTGGGTTATGTATTTTTATAAACTTAATATAATTTCAAACTCTAGATTGATTATATGACGCACTGTACTTATTACAAATAGAAAAACTAATTATTAGAGGGATCAATTATTGCTGACTAGATAAGTCGGTTTATTTGTGCATACTTCATTTTTTTATACTGTGTATAGAGTTATAACTATTAGTAATATTTAGTTAATATTTGTAAATATTGTTTTGTGTATATAATCAAAATGCGTTAGTTTATGACGTTTTATCGGGCATATGTGATTTTTTCAACATCACACATTTTTTACTAGTGGCCTTAAGTATGTTGGAACGATCTAGTATATGTCGAAACTTTGTATTCATTTCATTCATATCTTTATTATAGCCTGTTCAGATAAACCCAGGACTTCAATTGCACATGCGTGAGCGTCGATGGGAATTTCTCCCCGCAGGTCCGCGATTTGCATTACTATTTCAATGAAGAGGACGCTATGTGAAGCTCAATAAAAACTGATTGTGTCTCGTTTAGGACTAGAGAGGGCCAGGCAAGGGAGATAGCGTTTAATATTTATCAATTCTTTGCCAAAGCTAAGGCTGAAAACGTTTTAAATTTCATACTGATAAGGTTATGACTGAGAAAATTTTTATCGGGAATATAGGCCACGGCCTTTTCCCTCCATCTAACCATCTATTTGAACGGGCAACATTACTGTCTAAATTGTTTTCATCCTTAACTTTGGCTAAGTATTGATAAACATTAAACACTATCTCCCTTGCCTGACCTCTCATAGCCTTCCCTTGTCCTAAACAAGACATAATCAGTTTTTATTGAGTTTCACGTAGCGTGTTCTTCATTGAAATACTAATACAAATGGCGGACATGCCGGGAGTAATTCTGGCAGAATTTCACGCATGCGTGAGTTGACCTAATCCATCTAACTGAACGGGTTATAACTTCTGACTTTTAAAACATAGAACAATAATATGCTATTCTTATATATACGATTGTCTATTTATTAGCTTCATAGATATTTATTAAAACAATTCACCTTACTTCTATAAAATATAGTAGGACTAGATCTTCCACAAATATCCTTTTTGTACGGTTGTCTAACGAGCTATTTCCTGTTTATTATCATTATAAAAAGAGGCCTTATTAAGGAATTTATTTGTAAATAATTTAATATGAACAAAAAAAAATATGTTATTCCACATAATATAATTTTTATGTGATTATCTTTTTTATGAATCAATAGAATGCTCAAATCGAAATGATGCCATTGTATAGAGTGATATTTTTTATTGATTATTTATATATTATGAATTAATTATATAATGTTATATTTTCAATGGTTGAATGTTTATAATTCAATTACGAGCCAAAGAGGTTGTTATTTTAGTCAAGATAGTCACGGTGCTCACAATCTAAATGTTTTCTTCTACCTTATGTTTTAATATCTTTTTTTCTTATTTTCATTTGTTGGATGAATATAGATATTTTTTCTAGAGCATATTTGTGGTGTCCTATTTATTCTTTATGTTATTAAATGTCATATTAGAAATTTTAGCACTTCATTTTTGTTATTAAACACCAAAGTTATATATGTAATTATAATATAAATCTATTTATTATTGTTTTATGACGAAAACAAACAAATATTGTCTGATGTATACACTCTAAAATTGCATAATTTTTATACCTGCATTTGAAGTGCCTATTTTAGCTGTTACTGTGTTAAACCAAAGAATTAATAAAAAAAAAGGTTGAGATTTGTTACTGTATTTTATTTTTGTGCTTTTAGTCAATTTTATGATATTAGCAATAATGAATAAAGAAAAATGCAGTTGTTAAGTTTTGTTTTTATGCCTTACTCCTAATTCTATTGATGAATGTGAAGCTGCAGATTTTTTAATTTGTTAACGGCTTTTCAACAATTGGGCTATTAATGCCGGGCTATCTACAGGCTGCAACTCTTTTATAATGCCAACAGCTCATGATCGATCTCTCATTCTGGCACTGGCCACGTCCGACATTGCTTGACTTTGGTGATCAACGGGAACCGGTGCATTCAACATGGCTATGGCCATTCATGCGGAGCTGTAGTGAATACATTTCAAAAGACGTTTCCTCTACCATGTCAGACTGAGAGGTATACAGTGTTCCTGATGAACAATAACATATCATTGAGTAAAAACACCTTATTATGGAAAGCTTAACCCCTAGTTTTTACATGCTGACTGCCAGATACAACATATCTCACACTTTGCATTATTACCTGGGTAAATGTGGCTTTCTAGCCCACAACATTCAAAAGTACCGTGGCAGTCAACAGGGCCTCCACTAGGGGGGGGGCACAGTGGACAATTGGTCAGGCGCCAGTGTCATTTTTTTACTCGCATTGTAATATGAAATAACAAAATTGTGTACTTAAGTATTGTTCACAATTTTTATTGAGATCACAAAGTTATCCATTGTTCACAATGGATAACTTTGTAAATTCTTTATTTCTAGTATAAAAACTAGCTTTTAAATATTGTCCGCTTCCAAATATTTGAAGCCCCAGGAAGTGCCAATGTACCTTAGAAAATACGTACATTTTCCCCTCTTATCAATTACAAATGTATTTAATTTTGTTTTCAGAGAAATGTCAGCTTTAAATAGTTGTTGGTAATGTTAATTGAGGAGGGGGAATTTAAGGGGCTCGTGAAGTTACTTCGGCAAGGGCCCGTAATTCCTCTAGGAGGCGCTGACAGTCATTGAGTTAAAAATTTGAACAGAAATATTTTTTGGTATAAACTCCTAAACGGCGCGTGAAACATGTAGAGCATTGAATAAAGGATTTGGTGTGGAAGTAATGGTGTATTAAATGAACTAAATTGGTTTACTTGTTACTGTACTATGTTTCAATAGAATTTTCCAGCGAAACGTAAGTTGGCAAAGCTGCCGTAAGGTGCCTCTGTCTTAATATTACTTCTCACATCTACCGCTTGGGGTGCTGTATCTCGTTCCTGCCTCAGACAAAAATGTGAAGTTTTCGTGTATTTATAAAGTAGTTAAGCATACACAAAACTGCAAGGAAATTAATGAAAAAAATAATAATAAATAAATGTTTGATTCCCACTAGGGGTGGTGGCTTTTCTTTCGAAAAAAGAAAAGCCACCACCCCTATCCTGGCTAGAAAAGGGTGGTAACCTAGGTACTTACCTATTAGCGTCAAAGCAGGTTAAAGAGGCGGGTCTCGTTCAGAGATCTGGATCATGGATAACGCATTTCTATTGGTCAATCACTATCAGAGATATCATCTGTTGTGTTTATAGTAGCCATCTTGTTCCCTTTGTCTTTTTAACGCAATTCATTTGTGCTTTATTTACCCACGCAATTGTTGTTGTTTTTTTTGTTACGCGATTTCAGTTTCTGTGCGAGATAGCGACATCAGAATAGCTAGGATGAAAGCTAATTTTTCGAAGCGATGCCAAATTGTTTATCAGTCCATTATCCAGCGAAGAACAATCCTTGATCTATATTATCAACGAATTGGATTGACTAGAGTTTAGATATAATCTTGAGCGAGCGTAGCGAGCGGAAACGCATAGCAATTATGCTATTAATATAAGTGCTACGCGTTTTCGCTAGCTAAAGGATATATCAAAACTCTAATTAACCTAAATCGTTGATAATCCCGTCGCCATATTGGCGAAATCTGATTTGACTCCTTGATCCAGATCTCTGACACGGTGTAGATCCAGTTCTCTGAGACCCGGCTCTTTAACCTGCTTTGACGCTAATACGTAAGTACCGTAACCTATAGATAACCCGTCCTAAAATTCGTAGTTAATAATAAATGGACGTTAAAATTAAAATAAATAATTAAAATAATTTGATTGAGTTGCTCATTACATATGTAAAAGAGCAGAACTATGTTTTTATTTTATTTATATAAATTATTTTAAGCAAATTATTCAGAAATGCAGTCTAAACTACCCAAATTCAGAGGAAAGTGCTTAGAAAATTATTCGGGGGGGGGGTGATAAAACGTCGGGGGTATGGAATACTAGCAATTTAGAACTTGCAATAGTTAGCCAACTAATACGCTCACTTGCCATATGGATACTATGGTAAGGGGAAAGAACGCAAAAATATATACACATTTTTGAAAATTTGGGAAGGGAGGCTGCAGCCCCCCCCCCTTATATACGCCCATGTTTCTATTATAATATTCGTGTTTAGTGCATCAAAATACGTTATTGTACAAAATTTGAAAGAAATCGGTTTTGAGAGCGTGAAACTGCATTTTTACCATTATTTGTATTTGCGGTTATGATGGCAGACCTTGAATTACTAGAAATAAACTGTGATTTGGTAAATGTCAAGGACCGTGGTCTCCACGCCGATCCTTTTGAAACTTTGAATTATAACGTATTTTGATGCACTAAACACGAATCCGTTAAAAAAAAAAGCTCGCTTTTCACTAGGAAAGAAGTTATGAAACATTAAAGTTCACTGTTGTGCGGGTTCTAAAAGGTAATGTAACCTACTATGTTTGTCAACAAGCGCATGCGCGGGTATGGAAAAGTTCGTAATAAGGATGTCTAATTGAAATTTACCATCAATTATTTCAATTTATCACCACTTATTTATTTCAAAAATATTTTTTTAAAATAATAAACCATTCTTTAAAATTTTTTTTTTGCTGTTGACAAATATTATATAACAGAAATCCCTTCATAATTCGCTAATGCCTTTATGATTCATGCGTTCTAATTTGCGCCATTTAATTACTTAGAATAGTTCGAGTGGTCTTTATAATGAAGCTGCATGAATTTATTGTTTTAATTCACAATAGAATAGATTTATTCAATTTTTTAATTAACAATAATGTAATAAGTAATGAAAAGAAATGCGATAAATGTGGGGAGATGTTAAAATTAAAT
The DNA here is from genome assembly GCA_946811695.1 of Gonocerus acuteangulatus. Lineage (NCBI taxonomy): Eukaryota > Metazoa > Arthropoda > Insecta > Hemiptera > Coreidae > Gonocerus > Gonocerus acuteangulatus. Next base: position 14,046,832 of record OX328124.1, on the reverse strand, counting down.
AGCATTAATATGATTTATCATTGCCAAAAGTGGCACAAAGAAAGAAATAGGCATAAAAAAGTGGTTCGAAAGCAGTGTAATTTTAAAGGTAGTGCCAAGACGAACACTTGGTTCCATAACTCAAAATTGAGTATTCACCAAATCTGTTTAATTACGGGCTACTTTATAATGATGAAGCCTCCTAGGCAGCTCTTTTTATCCAGAGAATTGGACATCTCAGCACAATCGATCGTTGATTGGATATTTTTTTGCCGAGAAGTAAGTATTATAGTATTAATATGATGACATTTTACATATATTACAAGAATTTTGATAATTAAAATACATTTTGTTCTAGGTATGCGTTCATTGGGCCCAAAAAAATTCAGTCCAACTTGGTGGACCCAATACTATTGTTGAAATTGATGAAGCCAAAATCGGCAAAAGGAAATATAATCGTGCTCGAATCGTCGCTGGTAACTGGATTTTCGGTGGATATGAACGTGGAACTAGTAATATATTTCTAGTTCCAGTTCCCGATCGCACAGAAAAGACTCTTTTAGGTCTAATCAAAAAATGGATTAAGCCTGGGACAACAATTATTTCGGATTGTTGGAAATCTTATGACTGTTTAAACAGCCAAGGTTTCCAACATCTGAAAGTTAACCATTCTTTGAATTTTGTTGACCCAGAAAGCGGTATGTAAAGACAAAATTATCTCATTTTATAAATTAATAAATATAAAAATTAAAAAACTTCAATCTCTGATAACTGGCTATTTATATTTGCAGGAGCCCATACTCAAAACATCGAACGCGTTTGGAGAGAAGTAAGAGACAACATCCCCACGCTACGGCAGGCGGTCTCATCATTTGGATGGATATTTGGCCGAATTTCTCTTCAAACGCGTCCATAAATATGAAGACCGCCTAAAAGCATTTTTCTGTGTGATTGGGGAGTTATATCCACCGAACAGAGCTTTGGAAGATGCCTAGGAGGCTAAGAAAACGGAAGTAAGCTTATGCGTAAATTGTCGCTTTTGGGCATACGTGCTATGCGTTTCCGCTCGCTCAAGAAGATATCAAAACCTCTAGTCAATCCAACTCGCTAAAATTAATAGAATTCTATTAATTTTAGCGAGTTGGATTGGCTAGGGGTTTTGATATCTTCTTGAGCGAGCGGAAACGCACAGCACGTATGCCCATAAGCGACATGATACGACATAGCACGTATGTTCATAAGCGACATGTTACGACAGGTGAGGACGCTCAAATTTTTCAAATAACATTTATTTTCTTGCTAATCTAACATAATAGAATTTTATTAATTTTAGCGAGTTGGATTGGCTAGGGGTTTTGATATTTTCTTGAGCGAGCGGAGCGGAGCGAGCGGAAACGCATAGCACGTATGCCCAAAAGCGACAATTTACGACCAAGTCAGCTACCACAAGGTGAGTCTAAATTTCAATTACACTTCGTCATTAAGGACTATTGCGCATGCGCGCCATACCCCGTCATTCCAAAGACGCCCAACGGCCAAATTCGCCGTTACCCCGTCTTTTATAACCTCCATAACAGTGAACTTTAGTGTTTCATAACTTCTTTCCTAGTGAAAAGCGAGCTTTTTTTTAACGGATTTGTGTTTAGTGCATCAAAATACGTTATAGTGCAAAGTTTCAAAAGGATCGGCGTGGAGACCACGCTCCTTGACATTTACCCTGTGATTTTGTCCCTCATAGAGTTTACGCTATACCTGGTGATGATACATCCGAGGTAATAATATCCCGAACCCTTGCACAGCCTCCTCACCCATCAGCATCCCCAGTCAGAGCGCTTCTTGGTAATGCAAATATAATAGGTGTTTCCAAATGACATCTTGGAAACATCAATTTTTAAATTTCAAGTACATTTATTACAACGAATTTTAACCTGTACTGGTTAAACTGTTGTTACTGCTAACCTATAGATAACTTTGGTACTTACGTATTAGCGTCAAAGCAGGTTAAAGAGGCGGTTCTCGTTCAGAGATCTGGATCATGGATAACGCATTTCTATTGGTCAATCACTATCAGAGATATCATCTATCGTCTATCGTTTATAGTAGCCATCTTGTTCCCTTTGTCTTTTTAACGCAATTCATTTGTGCTTTATTTACCCACGCAATTGTTGTTGTTTTTTTTTTTGTTACGCGATTTCAGTTTCTGTGCGAGATAGCGACATCAGAATAGCTAGGATGAAAGCTACTTTTTCGAAGCGATGCCAAATTGTGTATCAGTCCATTATCCAGCGAAAAACCATCCTTGATCTATATTATCAACGAGTTGGATTGACTAGAGTTTAGATATAATCTTGAGCGAGCGGAAACGCATAGCAATTATGCTATTAATATAAGTGCTACGCGTTTTCGCTAGCTAAAGATTATATCTTAACCTAAATCGTTGATAATCCCGTCGCCATATTGGCGAAATCTGATTTGACTCCTTGATCCAGATCTCTGACACGGTGTAGATCCAGTTCTCTAAGACCCGGCTCTTTAACCTGCTTTGACGCTAATACGTAACTACCATAACTTTTTATCTCTACGTTAGTGACACTGGTTCGGAGTGCCCCAGTGTCAAGAAAAATTTTACTTTGATACTTATCAATTGATGAATAACTTATATTATGACGGGAACCGTGATATAATAAACTGCACAAAATTATGTAGTAGCGTTAAATATGATGATACATTATTTAATGCAATAAAATAACTACTTACCTGCTGTGACGAAGCACGGGTATTCGGCTGGTATTTTATATGGCAACAAGCTATGATGAAACACTTCCTGTGAGTCAGACTTATATTACTTTGCCACTGTTTGATTTTTAAATCAACTTCTCGCCAAATTTCGCACCTCGCCACTTTCTTTCGTACTATCCCAGTAATAAAGTATTTAAGTAGTACTTTAAGGTTAATCATAATGTTGTCGAATCCATAATTTAGAAGATGACCCTAAACAGGTTTGAAACGTCGCAATTATAACTTAATGTTTTAAACAATTTTGGGGAGCGACTCCTGCTAGTTACTTCAAGAATGTATTTATTTAGATGTTTAATATATCACATAAATTCTCCCGCTAGCATGAAGCAGGAACCATAAAATGATTTCATACCCCCAAATAAAATACAGCCCACTCAATTCCCAACAGCGCCTTTACAGTTTCTCTTGGAACAGACGAGTCAAAGGAATTGGAATTCATCGGCTTCCTGATAGTTAAATAACTCAAAAAGCACTAAAAGAAATATTTATCTCGTATGGTTTAAAATTCCCTAATAATAACTAGAGGGCTCTAATGGCCAAGTTGTAGATGCGCCGTTAAAAAAAAAAAAAAAATAACTAGAGCTGAAAATGGCGCCTGATACTATAATCAAGAAGTGAGTTTTAATGCTAATTATGGTTCCAAGGTCTCGCCTTAATATTTCAACAAGATTGCTTTTATGAACCATTTCAGGGTGTACTTAAGGCAGGAAATTTATTTGGTATCATCTGAGTTTTGGAAAGGTAAGAATACTCAATAGATTTGCAAACCATCTCCTCAATTTTGAGATACCGATATTAATACATATGTAATAATGTAAATTTCGAAATCCATAGGCCACAAAATTCGCGATCATTTGTTGGTGAAATTCTTGAAAACAAAAAATCGAAAAGTTAACTGATTTCTGTTCATAGGCTTCCCCATTCGAATTGTACAGGCATTTTAATGTGGGGTACTGACTAAAAACAGTTTCAGTCACAAATTCATAAAATAAACACCATAAATTAAATAATTATTTTTTAATACTTTTCTGGAGGCCCGATGGCCTTGAGTGTTAAGGCATGAGCACTTCACACTCCGTACCAAGGATCGTGGGTTCGATTCCCACTACGGGGTGGTGACTTTTCTTTAGAAAAAATACAAGGCATCAGCCCTATCCTGGATAGAAAATGGTGGTAGCCTATCGGTGACCCGTCCTAAAATTCTTAGTTAATAATAAAGGACGTTAACAATTTAAATTGAATTTAATATTTTTCCAAAATATTTTAAAAACTGGAATACAGAGGAAACACCAATCTTTGGGCAAGCGCTTATTTAAGTCTTAGAAAGAGATTGTTTTGATCTTTTTAGGAACATCTAAGAAGATGGATAACCCTAAATTATACAATGAAATGAAAGCCCAAACCATGAGGGATGGAGCTGACTATTTAGAAGAATTAAAGAGTTCAATCCACTGGAATAAGTGTGAGAAGATTTTGGATATTGGCTGCGGACCTGGAGGTTTTACCAGGGACGTTTTCTTGCAGTTTGTTCCTTATGATGCCACAATAGTAAGTATAGAAATGAGGGGGTGAGCATGCTATTATTGTAAGGCAAGATTTTGTTTATTTGTCTTTGCTACAAATTATTACAAAGTTATCCTACCTCTATAAAATGGTGTAAGTCTATGCTTGTAAACATTGCTGACAACAGATGGTAGCATTGACCACTGGTGTGTATAAATCATTGAGTTAGAAGGGAGGGGAGGGAGTCTAAACGATAAAAGTTGAAGCCTAAAATCGGCCATGCCAGTGTGACAAAAAGCGTGCGAAAAGGTGAATTTTTGAATATTATTGTAAACAAACAATGAAATTAAACGAATTTATGTGTCGTATTCGTATAAATTGACATTTATATATATGTATAAATATAAATCAATAAGAATATGCGATATATATTCGTTCAAATTCATTGTTTGTTTACGATCATATTCAGATTCAAATTTTCGCGCGTCACTACTGGTACTTTTGTCACACTGGCATGGCCGATTTCAGACCTGCACTTTTTTAGCATCGGAAGATAGATAACACTCCCTCCACTATCTACTAACTCAATGGTATAAATAGTCTGACAGACAGCAGGGAAATTTCAGTGAAGTATGTTGGCAGCAGTGAGCACCTATAGCCTGTTCCAGCCAATCAATTTCGCATGCGCGAACGTCTGGGTGGGACTTTCTCCTGTGCTCTCCCTTCTGTTCCGCCATTTGCAAAGCCTTCATCTAACACTTCACGTGAATCACTATAAAAACTGATTATGTCTCGTTTAAGACTAGGGAACGCTCTGAGAGGTTAGATAAGGGAGATGTGCATAATATTTATTAATACTTAGCCAAAGCTTGGGTTGAAAACGTTCATAGTGATAAGGTTAAGACTGAGAATTTCTACAGCAAAGTTTCTAACGGGAATATAGGACAGGCCCTTTTCCCTCCAACTAAACCATCTATTTAAACAGGCAACACTAGCGTTTTAGAAAATAATTTCGGGGGGGGGGGAGGCTGGGAGCACCTAGGCATTTGGGGTGTAGGGAAAATTTTAAATTTTTTAGTGTAAAACTTGGGCGTTAAGGCCGGGCGCAAATTGAGCCCAGCGCAGACGCAGCAGAGGGGCTTCAGAAATAGCGGTAAAACAGACAGAGGAGGTCCGTAGGACCCAGTTCAGAAACGGTACCGCAAATTGAATCCAGCTCAGTAACTTGCCTAGTTCCGATAGAAGCCACGGGCTGCGTTGCTGAGCCTTGAGTCGAAATCTGACGATAAAAGTCCGTCACGCAGGAGCTGCATAACTAAGCACTTTCCTCAGAATTTGGGTAGTGTAGACTGCTTTCCAGAACAATTTGCTTAAAATATCCTACATAAATAAAATAAAAACATGAATAGTTCTCTTTTAAATTTGTAATGAGTAACTGATCAATTATTAATTTGCTTCCATAGTTATGTTTACACATGGTACCTACTACACTACGTAATAAATACAAAAAACCTCATATTATCGTATTTTGATCTAAAGCAGGAACAGGATACAGTCACTCTAGTGGTAGAAAGCGCTCTTTGCGGCGGCTTTGTGGACCTACGTCTGGCGGGCTTTTCTATTGAAATATATTACAAATTAAACCCCCGCTTTCCGATTGACCGATTCAGCTCATTTTTACAACACTTCTTTCTCATGGGTTACCCACGACGTATACCGCGTTTCGTTACAATACAGCAGAAATTACGACCGGTATGAGTATATTAGGAATTTGGGTCCGGAGTAAATCCCCCCTTCTAATGAACCGATTTAGTTTATTTTTACAACACATATTTACCTGTAGATTACCACTACGAATACCGAGTTTTGACGAAATATACCAAAAATCACGGCTGGTAGTGGCGAATTGGTATTATGGGTCCGGAGTAAACCCCCCCCCCCCTTCTAATGACCACTACGAATACCAAGTTTCGTCGAAATATAACAAATATTACGGCTGACATAGTCAAATTAGTGTTTTGGGTTCGGGGTAAACCCCCCCTTCCGGTGAACCGACTTTGGTGGTTAACGAACTCGTTCAATCGTTTGCTAATTGAATGCTATATACCAAGTTTCGTGACAAAAAACCAAAAACTCTGGCCGCTATCGTGTTAACAGACACATATATATATATATGCATATATATATATATATATATATATATATATATATATATATATATATATATATATATAGATATATATATAAATTTTAACGGGGGTCATTTTCGGTGTCTACTAGGTAGGATCGATAAAGATTTGAAGAAATTTTTCAAAAATTCCGTCATGAGTCCAACCTCAATAGCTACTTTCCTTCGGAGGAAAGTGCTAAAAATAGTATGCTTTTTTTGTCATCTGTATCTTAAAAAAAATGAAAGAGAGGGAAATCTAGGAACTTTTTGAGAAAAAGAGAAACTCATGGCGAGTTGAATATTTTAAAAACGATTTCGGATATATTACTCGAAATATTAAGTAGATTTAAAAATATAGTGAAACATAAAAATATTATCTTATAATATCCTTCTCCAAAAGAAAATTCTGAGGTCAAGCTAAATTAAAAACGCCCTAGTATGATCATCACCTATTCCATAAATATTTCATTTATTTATTTCCTCTCCTTACACACACGTTTTGGCCTTTAAGCCACTTTCAAATTACTAGAGAAAAAAAAAAATAAAGTGTTAACATCTCATTCAACCTTCAAACCCATTTATATTAATATAACTTTAGAATTTTTTTTAAACCTAATTGTAATTTTTAAATCCTTCTCCCAAATTTTAATTAATTTACTCAGTTAAAAACATTTTTTCTTTCTTCTCTACAAAATTTCCAATTTTCCGACTTGAATTATAGGAAAATAGAAAATCATTATTTCTAAATAATAAATTTTCTCTTATATTCTTACAATCTACAAAGGTTTTATGTTTACCATTTCTAAGGCTATTAAAATGGTTTTTACAAGTATCTATAGATTTTAAAATACACTCTACATCTACTATTACATTTATTATATCTATCTGGGCATTCGTCAGAAACAAATCTACATTTTCATTTAATTAATTACTTCCTAAGGAATTTTTATATCAGTTAAATTCACAACCAGTTCTTTCTTATAAATACTCATTATACTTCTTTATTAGTTCACTATCCGCATCATTATTTCTAAATAATAAATTTTCTCTTATATTCTTACAATCTACAAAGGTTTTATGTTTACCATTTTTATTATTATGGTGCATCGATTGCTCGGATCATTAGCGCCATTTTATATATATTATTACATTTTAGTTTTATTATTTTTATTCTCTGGTATGTTTGTAATTTATTCCTTAATTTACCTAGATTTAAGTTATTTCCTTATTATTACATAATCTATGAAAACATTGAACTCTTCTTAACATTTTACCTTAGCATTAACATTTAGTTTATTAATAATAGAATTTAAATCTTTCTTAGTACTCCCAACAAGCCAGTATCCTTGATTAATATCAAAATCAATTAGTTCTTCAGCAGATTTATTAAAAATATCAGTATTTTTTAGTTTCTTTAAAACGTTAGGCTGACAACAATTTTCGAACCGTACAGAAAATGTGGTGGAATTTAAAAATTATTTTTACATTCTTTTAAATAATAAATTTCCCCCAGTGCCTTAAGGTGCTTTTTTCTTCCTAAAAACAAATCCTTTACTCAACTTTAATCCACTAAAAATTGTTTACAGTCCTCCTTTTTTCTTCTTACTCATTCATCGAAGCTCCTTTTTGATCTGCTTCCATTCTAATTATATTATAACCGATGGACCCTTCAAGGGAAGACTTGCATCGAAAAAAATGTACTCCACCTTCAAACACTGACAAATGCATGTGGAGTAGAACATGAACTGGCACAAGCCAGCAATTTTGATTTGTAAATTTTCTTTGGGGGTAAGAATAAGAAAAAAATTATTTCATATCCTTATTTTCTCCAGAACAAAAATTCCGAGGTCCAAGCTTAATTAAAAATGTGATGTTAACACTTACTTTCTTCTAGTGATTTGAAAATGGCCTAAAGGCCGAAATGTTACAAAAGGAGAGGAAATAAATAAATAAAATATTTATGGTTTGAGGTGGTGATCATAATAAATTTGAGGTGTTTTTAATTAAAAATACCATTAACATAACAATTTAATTCATACATTTTGATGGGAGATTAGACTTCAAATTTATTCTATACGAAATTTGAAATTAAAACAATTGAATTAACCCCAAAAAAATGAAATGAAGTGAATGAAACTTAGGCCATATTAATAACCTTAAAAATGTTATTATGTTACTATATTTTTAAATGATTTACTTTGAATTTCTAATATACAATCCGACAACAATTTTATAAAATACATGAGATTATTAAAGCGAAATTAAAGGAAAGGAATGTAGTGCTCAGAGGCCAATTGGAAATGAAGTGAAGGTAGCAATATGTCAGGCAAGCATAGTTTTATTTTATGTACATATCATATTTAACAATTCTATTTAAAATTACAGAAAAAATGAGATAAGAAAAATAATTAAAATAATTCAATCTCAATGAAGGTTTGTGTTGTTTCTTTCTCATCATGTTAATCGATAATCGTGGGAGTTAGTAAATACGATGGATTATCAGCTAATTCTCAACCATCGTTCCGAGATTGAGAATAAATTTTCTCTTCAGCTTCCGTAACTGTAACAAATAGTTTTCTTCTTCTTATCTGTTGATATTGCAAGGGCATAACTTTTGTTATATCGAATTCCCTTGGTAGTTTATCAATTTTGTCCATTGGTCTTCAGCCTTCTTTCCTATAACAACATTTATTAGATATTAGAACACAAATAACATAATGCAATAGTATTTCCTTTCAAATACTTGGCTTCTGGGGATATGTTTAAAATAATAGCTATAGGTAGGGAGAAAAGAAAGTTCCAAACATTATGTCTAAAGTATGCCGGGCAATATGGACACACTTGCAACCTGTTTAAATGCCTGAACCTAATGTCAAAATGTGGGAAACAATTACAATAGAGTATGAGAGAAAGTAGCAATTTTATACAAATTGTTTTGAGCTATTCACAGTAAACATGTAACCATAAGAAAACCAGCTTTGAGTGGTTCTTCATTCTTTAACTACAAACAATTTTCTCACTTATTTTTGTTCACTTAATACAATTTGCTTTAATTCAATTGTAATCTCAATAATGATTTTAAGAGTTACTTTATTTTTAAATTTTTATTTTCTATAAATATATTAAAAATAGGTAAAATAACTTGAACTTACATAATTCATTCTTATAATACTCACTATCTTTGTTTACTTAATTTATTTTTTTTCAATTTAATTGATATATTAATAATATTTTTGAGTGTTACTACATCTTTAAATGTAAATCTACTTTGTATTTCTATTAAAATAATGAAAACAGGCAAAATAACCTGTACTTATATTATTCATTTTGATAATAATACTATTTTTCTTCACTTGATTTATTTGTTTCAATTCAATTGTATAACTTAGGCCATATTAATAACCTTGAAAATGTTATTATGTTACTATATTTTTAAATGATTTACTTTGAATTTCTAATATACAATTCAACAACAATTTTATAAAATACATGAGATTATTAAAGCGAAATTAAAGGAAAGGAATGTAGTGCTCAGAGGCCAATTGGAAATGAAGTGAAGGTAGCAATATGTACATTATTTTATGTACATATCATATTTAACAATTCTATTTAAAATTACAGAAAAAATGAGACAAGAAAAATAATTCAATCTCAATGAAGGTTTGTGTTGTTTCTTTCTGATCATGTTAATCGATAATCGTGGGAGTTTTTTTTTTTTTTCTTTTTTAGACAAAAAACAGGCAGAGACAGGCAAAATAACCTGTACTTATATTATTCATTTTGATAATAATATTATTTTTCTTCACTTGATTTATTTGTTTTAACTCAATTGGGTAATAATGAGCGACTGCTGCCCCGAGCCCTAGCAACATGAAACTTGGCATACTTACTCAGAAGAGAACATTTCAGAAATGTTCTCTTCTTGAAACGGGACAGTTCTCAATCTTCTCAATAGCCCTGAAGATGGCTTGTATAGCAAGCCGAAACGTTGGCGGCAATAAATATACATTTTAGCATATAAAATGTGTTTTATTGAATAAGAACACTGACCGAAACCCCGACGATCTACGCTTCGTAATATTAATAATATTTTTGAGTGTACCTACATCTTTAAATGTAAATCTACTTGTATTTCTATTAACATAATGAAAACAGGCAAAATAACCTGTACTTACATAATTCATTTTTATAATACTCACTATTTTTGTTCACTTGATTTATTTGTTTTAACTCAATTGGGTAATAATGAGCGACTGCTGCCCCGAGCCCTAGCAACATGAAACTTGGCATACTTACTCATTTTGACCTAATTAAGAAGGTAAAATTAAAAGTAACTCGCGGTCAGGCCTAGAACAGTATTTATTAAGCACTAAAGTTGAGTGATATCATGGAGTTAGTAGATAGTGGAGGGAGGGTTATCCATCTTCCAATGCTAAAAAAGTGTAGGTCTGAAATCGGCCATGCCAGTGTGACAAAAGTACCAGTAGTACCGCGCGAAAATTTGAATCTGAATATGATCGTAAACAAACAATGAATTTGAACGAATATATATATCATATTCTTATTGATTTATATTTATACACATATATAAATGTCATTTTATACGAATACGACACATAAATTGGTTTAATTTCATTGTTTGTTTACAATAATATTCAAAAATTCACCTTTTCGCGCGCTTTTTGTCACACTGGCATGGCCGATTTTAGGCTTCAACTTTTATCGTTTAGACTCCCTCCCCTCCCTTCTAACTCAATGAGTGATATACAGGTTACAACAGCTGATGTCAACAAACTATTTCTAAACACGCGCATGCGCAGGTAGTATTCTAACAATCATGGCTGTGTGCGTGGGTTGTTGTCATACGATGTCTAGTTTCATTGTGTTAATTAGTGAGGAAAAGAGGCTAATTAATTTCCTAATAGAACACGGTGTGTTGCCGAAAACCAAGTTATGTCCGAATTGCGAAACGCCGATGACACTGTATCAGGACAAATTTTTATTCCGATGCAATAATTATATCGCGACTAATCGTCCTAAGACAAAAAAAATTAAAACTCGATGCGACAAAAGATTGTCACAGTTTAATGACACGTGGTTTAGCAATTCTAAAATTTCGCTGGAAAGTCTCAGTCGATTCGTGGCTTTTTGGATATTGTTGAGGCCACCGCGACAACACACTTTGAAAATGGAGTTAAATATGTCCGACCGTGCTGTGGTTGACTGGTCTAGCTTTTTAAGAGAAGTTTGCGTCAATGAAATAGTAGAACAAACCAGCATTGTCGGAGGTCCGGGCAAGATAGTTGAAATTTACGAGGCAAAAATCGGTCGTCGAAAATATAATCGCGGCCGTGTAATAGAAGGATCGTGGGTCTTCGGAGGAATTGAGAGAGACTCGCGGCATTGTTTTCTCATACCTGTAGCTAATCGCGGCCAGGAGACACTTCTGCCTATCATTCAAATGTATATTAGGCCAGGCACAACAATAATTAGTGACTGTTGGAGATCTTATAACTGCCTCCAAAGTGAAGGGTATGTGGATCTAACAGTTAATTACTCCTACAATTTCGTGGATCCTGATACCGGTGCGCATATCCAACACATAGAAAGTCTCTGGCGCGAAGTACGAGGAAACGTGCCGCGGTATGGAAATAGGAAACACCATCTCATCGGTCACATCGCGGAATTTTTATTCAAAAGAAAACACCCTGATTACAAGGACCGAATCCATAATATTTTTAAAGCTATTGCCAATTTATACCCCGGAACTCATCGAGTCATCGGCCACATAAGTGATACTCGCGATTCGGATAGTGATGAAGAAGACTATTAGTCCTTCTTCGTAAGTAAATAACCCTTTTTTTTATTATATCAGAACAAGTTTTAGCGTATTTTTTAATATAAATGAATTGAATTGTAGCTTCCATCGAGACATCGGCTAAAGCAAAAAAATTCCGCGATTTGAAAATTGATGAAGAAAGATGATTAATCCTTTTTCGTAAGTAAATTACCCTTTTGTTTATTATATCAGAACAAGTTTTAGCGTGTTTTATAAAATAAATGAATCGAATTGTAGCTCCCATCGAGACTACGGCGAAAAAAAAATCCAGGATTTGATAAGTGACGAAGAAAGACGATTAGTCCTTACTCGTAAGTAAATAACCCTTTTGTTTATTATATCAGAACAAGTTTTAACGTGTTTTTTAAAATAAATTAATTGAATTGTAGCTTCTATCGAGATTACAGCGAAAAAAAAAAATATCCACGATTTGATAAGTAATGAAGAAAGACGATTAGTCCTTATTCGTAAGTAAATAACCCTTTTGTTTATTATATCAGAACAAGTTTTAACGTGTTTTTTAAAATAAATTAATTGAATTGTAGCTTCTATCGAGACTACAGCGAAAAAACAATATCCACGATTTGATAAGTAATGAAGAAAGACGATTAGTCCTTATTCGTAAGTAAATAACCCTTTTGTTTATTATATCAGAACAAGTTTTAGCGTGTTTTTTAAAATAAATGAATTGATTTGTAGCTTCTATCGAGACTAAAGCGAAAAAAACAATATCCAGGATTTGATAAGTAATGAAGAAAGACGATTAGTCCTTATTCGTAAGTAAATAACCCTTTTGTTTATTATATCAGAACAAGTTTTAGCGTGTTTTTTAAAATAAATGAATTGATTTGTAGCTTCTATCGAGACATCGGCGAAGACAAAAATATCCAGGATTTGATAAGTGACGAAGAAAGATGATTTGAAAATAAGTGAATTGAATTGTAGCTTCTATCGAGACATCGGCGAAGTCAAAAATATGAGCGATTCGATGAAGAAGATGAGTAGATAATGACGAAAAAAAGATAAGTAAATTATAATTGTCTTTAATAAAACAGGACGAGTTTTAGCGTATTTTGTAATATAAATTATTTAATTTTAGCTTCGAGACATCGGCGAAAACGAAAATATCCGCGATTCGATGAAGAAGATGAGTAAATAATGACGAAAAAAAAATAAGTAAATTATAATTGTCTTTAATAAAACAGGACGAGTTTTAGCGTATTTTGTAATATAAATTATTTAATTTTAGCTTTGACGAGTTTTATCATAACAAAAACATTGTTAAAAATTGGAGTGAGTTGGAGCACGTAAGTAATTGGAGTGAAAAATGGAAATGAAAATATCGCAGATAAATAATTGGAGTGGAACTTGGAAAAAATCACGTAAGTAATCATTTGTTTTCTTCAATTAATCGATATTTTGACATTCCTGCGCATGCGCGTGTTTAGAAATAGTTTGTTTACATCAGCTGTTGTAACCTGTATATCACTCAACTTTAGTGCTTAATAAATACTGGGAGACCCGGTAGCCGTGAGGGTTAAGGCGTGAACACTTAACACTCAGTGCCAAAGGTCGTGGGTTCGATTCCCACTAGGGGCGGTGGCTTTTCTTTCGAAAAAAGAAAAGGCATCACCCCTATCCTGGCTAGAAAAGGGTGGTAACCTATAGATAACCCGTCCTAAAATTCGTAGTTAATAATAAATGGACGTTAAAATTTAAATAAATAAATAAATACTGTTCTAGGCCTGACCGCGAGTTACTTTTAATTTTACCTTCTTAATTAGGTCAAAATGAGTAAGTATGCCAAGTTTCATGTTGCTAGGGCTCGGGGCAGCAGTCGCTCATTATTACCCTCAATTGTAATCTCAATAATATTTTAAAGAGTTGCAACGCTTTTAAATGTAAATCTACTTTGCATTTCAATTAATATATTAAAATCAGACAAAATAACCTGTACTTACCGTTGTCCGTGTTTAATTCTTTGGCGATTTAATCCCATGTCTGGTCTTTACCTGTCGTTCTCATATAATTCAGAAGACTTGTATCGCACAACACAGTAAAAATTTTCACTTCACATATTAAACTTTCCATGATTAAATGGAATGGCGAGCGAGCCAGTACCGACAGAGGACGTAGGAATCTGTGTGAAAACACAAAAACGCCGAGGGACGACAGAGGCCCTTGCCGCGCCTGCGCCTGCGCTGGCTTCAATATGCGGCACTCCATTGAAACCAATGTGTTGCAGAAACGCCGAGGCCTGTGCTTCGACTCTGCTGCGTCTGCGCTGGGCTCAATTTGCGCCCGGCCTAATAACGGGTCCCCCGTTAAAATCTGTATCTATACGCGCGCGCACACACACACACACACACACATATATATATATATATATATATATATATATATATATATATATATATATATATATGTTTGATGTTTATTTTTCGTTGCTGCGATCATATTTTTGGATGGAACGGCATTTTTCTCCAGCGGTAGTACTCATCCTCACTTCTTCCTGGAATATTTCGATGGGTTCATCTCCATCTTCGTCAGCCAGGTCATTGATGTTTCATCCTCGGTGGTTGCCAAGGGAATGACGTTTTTCTCGAACTGGGCGCCCTATCTCCTCTCTAGCCCCACTTTCGCCGGAACAATGATGTTGAAGCTCGAAATATCGTATAGCTCGAAGAAGTGAGGAGGAGTACCACCGCTGGAGAAAAATGCCGTTCCATCCAAAAACATATATATATATATATGTATGCTAACATGAAAACTTGGTCTGTAGGATTCACTTAGCAAATGATTGAACGAGTACGTTAACCACCAAAATCCATCCACCTTGGGGGGGGGGGATTCCGGAACATAACTACTAATTTTCCATACCGGTCATAATTTTTGTTATATTGCAACGAAACGCGGCAAATGTCGTGGACATTTAAACAGCAATATGTATAGTAAAAATAAACTAAACACGATAGCGGCCAGAGTTTTTGTTTTTTCTTCACGAAACTTGGTATATAGCGTTCAATTAGCAAACGATTGAACGAGTTCATTAACCACCAAAATCGGTCCACCGGGAGGGGGGGTTACCCCGGACCCAAAACACTAATTGACCATGCCAGCCGTAGTTTTTGTTATATTTCAACGAAACTCGGTATTCGTTATGTTGATCTAAAGAAAGAAATACGTTGTAAAATTAAACTACATCGGTTCATTAGGAGGGGGGGGGGGTTTACTCTGGACCCACATTACCAATTTGCCACGACCAGCCGTAATTTTTGTTACATTTCAAGGATACTCTGTAATCGTGGTATTAATCAACAGAGAAAAAAGGGTTGTAAAAATAAACTAAATCGGGTTATTTGGAGGGGGGGGGGGCTTACTCCGGTCCTAAAGTACTAATATACTCGTAACGGTCGTAATTTCTGCTGTATTCTAACGAAACACGGTATACGTCATGGGTATCTCATGAGAAAGAAGTGTTGTAAAAATGAAGTAAATCGGTCAATTGGAAAGGTGGGTTTACTTTTAACTCTGTTTCATTAGAAATGTGAACCGCCAGTCGTAGGTTCACAAAGCCGCCGTGAGGAGCGCTATCTCCCACTAGGGGGACTCTATCCTGTTCCTGCGTCAGATCAAAAGACGGAAAAGAAGTTTTTTTGTGTTTATTAAGTAGTACAATATCATTTATTAACATAACGCTGGAAGCAAATTATTTACAAAATTAATAATTGAACAGTTCTCATAAGAAATGTAAATGAGCAGAACTATTCACGTTTTTATTTTATTTATATAGGCTATTTACGGCAAATTATTCAGTAATGTTGTCTACACTAAAAAAATTCTAAGGAAAGTGCTTAGTTATGCAGCTCCTGCGTGACGGACTTTTTTTTTAGCACTTTCCTGCGAAGGAAAGTAGCTATTGAGGTTGGACTCATGACGGAATTTTTGAAAAATTTCTTCAAATCTTTATCGATCCTACCTAGTAGACACCGAAAATGACCCCCGTTAAAATTTATATATATCTATATATATATATATATATATATGCATATATATATATATATATATATATATATATATATATATATATATATATATATGTATGTCTGTTAACACGATAGCGGCGAGAGTTTTTGTTTTTTCGTCACGAAACTTGGTATATAGCATTCAATTAGCAAACGATTGAACGAGTTCGTTAACCACCAAAGTCGGTCCACCGGAAGGGGGGGTTTACCCCCAACCCAAAACACTAATTTGACTATGTCAGCCGTAATATTTGTTATATTTCAACGAAACTTGGTATTCGTAGTGGTAATATAGAGAGAAAAGTGAGATATAAAAATGAACTAAATCGGTTCATTAGAAGGGGGGGGGGGTTTACTCCGGACCCACAATACCAATTCGCCACTACCAGCCGTGATTTTTGGTATATTTCGATGAAGCTCGGTATTCGTAGTGGTAATCCACAGGTAAATAACTGTTGTAAAAATAAAAGAAATCGGTTCATTAGGAGGGGGGGTTTACTCCGGACCCACAATACCAATTCGCCACTACCAGCCGTGATTTTTGGTATATTTCGACGGAACTCGGTATTCGTAGTGGTAATCCACAGGTAAATAACTGTTGTAAAAATAAACTAAATCGGTTCATTAGAAGGGGGGGTTTACTCCTGGCCCAAATTCTTAATATACTCATACCGGTCGTAATTTCTGCTGTATTGTAACGAAACGCGGTATACGTCGTGGGTAACTCATGAGAAAGAAGTGTTGTAAAAATGAGCTGAATCGGTCAATCGGAAAGCGGGGGTTTAATTTGTAATATATTTCAATAGAAAAGCCCGTCAGACGTAGGTTCACAAAGCCGCCGCAAGGAGCGCTTTCTATCACTAGAGTGACTGTATCCTGTTCCTGCGTTAGATCAAAATACGATAATATGAGGTTTTTTGTGGTAATCCACAGGTAAATAACAGTTGTAAAAATAAACTAAATCGGTTCATTAGGAGGGGGGGTTTACTCCGGACCTAAATTAGTAATATACTCATACTGGTCGTAATTTCTGCTGTATTGTAACGAAACGCGGTATACGTCGTGGGTAACTCATGAGAAAGAAGTGTTGTAAAAATGAGCTGAATCGGTCAATCGGAAAGGGGGGTTTACTTTGTAATATATTTCAATAGAAAAGCCAGCCAGACGTAGGTTACCAAAGCCGCCGCAAGGAGCGCTAGAGGGACTGTATCCGGTTCCTGCGTTAGATCAAAATACAATAATATGAGGATTTTGTATTTATTACGTAGTGTAGTAGGTACCATGTGTAAACATAACTCTGGAAGCAAATTAATAATTTATAAGTTACTCATTACAAAATTAAAAGAGAACTATTCATGTTTTTATTTTATTTATGTAGGATATTTTAAGCAAATTGTTCTGGAAAGCAATCTACACTACCCAAATTCTGAGGAAAGTGCTTAGTTATGCAGCTCCTGCGTGACGGACTTTTTTTTTTTTTTTTTAAATTGCATTTATTAGTACTATAGTAGAAGTACACAAGAAAATATGAAAAATTTTGATATTTTTTTTTATATTGAACCGTGTGAAATAAGTATCTCTAGAAGTGGATCTGGAGGCTGGCGGACCCGGCCAGGTCCGCCCGGCCTATCTTGAAATGGGTCTTGAAACCCATTTCAAGAAAGGTCGAACCAAAATAATAACTGTTTCTATTTTAATCTTTCCAAATGAGACTAGGGATAAAAACGGAACCGCGCTAAGATGACGCTGTTCCTGCGAGTTGGACTTTTCTCTATGCACTTTGGTGCCTGAAACCTACCTATTCTTCGAGATTGGAGAAGTTGTTAACCTTTTTCACAAAATATCCAAACATAATATTAATTGTACCTATTCCTACCTTTCTAAATTACACCAGGCTTAACTACATTACGAAAACGCGCGAAGATGCCGCAGTTTCTATAAGTTGGATGTTTTGCTTTTTACAAGAGAATTTGTGATAATGTCAATTGTACCAGAAATTTAGTTTAAATTTAGTTTAAAATTACTTACATCAGTTTCATTTTAAACTCCAGAATTAGCTTTACCCTCTAAACGCGGGCGACGTGAAAATTACGTTGTGCTTAGCCTGTAATATTGCAAGCCACACTATTACCAAGTCGCATATATTTTTTAGGCGTTTGCACATCGGAAAACGCTTATTCGCCGCCTACAGAATTCACACTTCGAATATGCATGACATTTTTCTGATATTATTTAAGAAAAAAATGATAGAATATGCCCGCGGTTAGAGGGTTAAGAAATTTATTTCCAAAAAGGCACTTGTTCTGATCTATCATTGTTTGCAGGACGGCTGTGATGTCTCAAAGGAAATGATAGAGTTTGCTAGAACAAATTTCAATCACCCAAGAATTACATTCAAAGAAATGGACATAGAAAGTTCTGACTTCCAGGATTCGTACAAAGGAGAAACATACACAAAATTATTTTCTTTTTTTTTAATCCATTGGATTAACAAACATAGGTGCGTACTGAATGTATTAATATCAGAATAAACTGTAGCAGGGCCATTCCTTTCATGTCCAAACTGTTGAGATTGCAAGAAGGAATTTTCTTCAAAAAAACTTATAAGATTATTCTGTCTGAGTAATTCCTAGTCAGTATACACACTCTGTGACTTAGTTCACAAAATATTTTAGAGTGGAACATCCTTCATTAGCATTCACCTAAGTATCCGAGTTGTACAAGATTCGCACGAAAATGCAGCCCCATCTCAGCGCCAAAATAGTAGTAGTCAAAATATTTCAGCTGATGGGAAGAATATCAGCTGATGAGGTAATGCTACTCAGTTGTAGGGAGGAGTATCAACTGGCGGGATGGTGATCAGTTAATAGGAGGTATTTTAGTTGATGGGATGTTGTTCAGTTCATGAAAGGTGTTTCAGCGGATAGGAGGTTGTTCGGTGGATGGCAGGTTGTTCAGCTGGAGTCTAGTATCAGCAATGGAGTCTGGCGGTGGTAGTTCAGTTAATGGGAGGTATTTCAGTTGACGGGAGGTTGTTCTGCTGATGGGAACATCTGGAATCTGGTATCAGCACTGCAGTCTGGTGGTGGTGGTTCAGTTAATGGGAGGCATTTCAGTTGACAGGAGGTTACTTAGCTGATGGGAACATCTGGATTCTGGTATCGGCAGTGGAGGCTGGTGGTGGTGGTTCAGTGAATGGGAGGTATTTCAGCTGACGAAAGGCTGTTCAGCTCATGGGAAGTATTTCAATTTTTATTTTTATCGGAAGTATATCAGGCGATTGGATGTTGTTCAATTAATGGGAGTTTTTTCAGCCGATGTGTTTATCCTGATGGAAGGTGGTTCGCCTAATGGGAGCGATTTAAGATGGCGGGAGATGGTTTTTAGCGCGGTTCCTCCCTCCCTTCATAGGGAGGAACCCCGCTTATAAGGTTGATCTCATGAAACTTTTCGGAAGTGCCGACTAGAAAACTTCGCATTTCAGAACCCCTAGAGACCGAAAATAACGGTGGTTAAAATTTGTATGTATATATATATATATATATATATATATATATATATATATATATATATATTTATATATATATTTGTCTGTTCGCGGATTTCTGGCGTCCCTAATGGTCCGATTTTGATGAAATTTGGTACAAAAATCTGTCGTCCAATTTGAAAGATCAAGTTCGTTAACCAGCAAAATCCGCCCACTGGAAGATGGCGTTTGGGGCGAAATTCGCGCAAAAAAAATCGTAACGCTTACGTTTTTGAGTTCATATGCTTGTAAGTACTCGTTTTATAGGCTTCTTGGGCTAATAAAACGAATGAAACCATTTTTAAGGCGATAGCTTTAACCGTTTCTGAGAAAATCGGAAAAAAAGTTGTTAAATCAAGTTTTTGGTTTGGTTACTTAGAATCATGGGATTCCGTTGAAACATTTTTTGCATGTTTGAATTTCATCAAAACTACCATGTGAAACTTTTGGTTACATTTGGAGTTAAGGAAGGGTTAGAATAAAATATTTTATTAACAGACAAGAAAAGTTTTGGTAACTTTGTATACTTCCGTTACTATCTCGAAAACTGTTGACAATCTTGGGAAGCGGAAGGTTACCATTCGAAAGCTTACTAAATGCTCTACTAAAAAGGTTCTGAAGAAAGTTTTAATTAGGCGATGTCAATCGGAGAAATAAGTGCTTAAAACTTTAAAGTAATTGATTTCGTTTATTCGAACGGTTCTTTTTGTCTGTTTTATTCCTTGTTATTTTTTAATTGCTTATAGTCGGATAATGCATTTGACAATAAAACAGATTAAGTAAAATAAGAAGATCAATTTATTGTTAAAAATGTAGCGTTCAAAGAGAGAGATCCAAAGGCTTTCCAAATGCCTCTGAGCGGAGGCCTTTCTGGCCAACTTATGGGTTGGCCGACCCATAAAGGTAAGATCATAAATCAAGACCTTTCAAGACTGGTGGAACCAAAATAATAACTGATTCTATTTTAATCTTTCCAAATTAGACTAGGGATAAGAACGGAACCGCGCTAAGATGATGCAGTTCCTGCAAGTCGGACTTTTTTCTGTTAGGAGGGAAGGAATGAGTGGTATTTCAAGGTAATTTAGGTGTTCCAGCTGAAAGGAGGTATTTCAGTGGATGAGAGGTATTTCAACGAATGGACAGTACATTACTTTACTTAACGTTAAGTGGTATACGTTCTATATTCAAAATGTAATTGTTAAATTTCTTTATGTTTTAGGTGGATGATTATTGTGTTTATGTGTGGACTGTCATCCGTCAAAAGTTTGTTTATGTCTTTTGGCAGGTTTAATGTGTCTCGTTCTTTCCAGTCAGTTAGTATGTGTTCAATAGTCAAGTTTGTATTGCAGAT
Organism: Gonocerus acuteangulatus; assembly: GCA_946811695.1. Taxonomy (NCBI): domain Eukaryota; kingdom Metazoa; phylum Arthropoda; class Insecta; order Hemiptera; family Coreidae; genus Gonocerus; species Gonocerus acuteangulatus. Next base: position 14,025,640 of record OX328124.1, on the reverse strand, counting down.
GGCGCAAACTGGTCAGTCTTTATCGTCATTAAATGGCGATGGGTCAGCAACGAATCCCCAAAACGCAATCGAGTAATGACAAACTCTTCTCTTCTGTTTGATCGGTTGCTCGAGGGCCAAAAACAAACGGTTTTCTTAATTTGTATTATTTTGTTGTTTCTCGTGTTCGTCCAAGTTTTTTCCCCATTCGTTCTGTAAGTCAGTTCTTCCATGTCCACTGTACATTTGTATGTATCTATCTTGTTTAGCAAATTTGTCAGCTTCCGTGTTTCCTAAGATGTCCATATGACCGGGCATCCACCGAAAAACAACTTGTATCCTATAAGTTTTTAGGTGTCGTATTTCTTGACATATCTCGGTCATTAGTGTGTGCGTCTCTTATACGTCAGTGAGAGAGAATAGAGAATTAATAATATCTGTTTTATCAATATATCGTCCCTGCCATGTCAAACTATCGAATATGCAAAATCTCGTTTTTCAGATTCAAGACTTAGCTCTTGGACTGTAGACGATACGGCTTGTCGCAAATTTTCGCAACTCTAACCCCTTTAAAACATGGACGTATATAAGGGGGCTGCAGCCCCCCCCCCCCGAAATTTTGACTTGATCGGTAAAATGTGTCATAAACCCCTTAAAAATAAATTAAATAAGATCACTTAGTACATAACAAATATTTTATTTTAAGTGTAATAGTGTTTTAGTTGTCTAAAACTATTTCAAGTTCTAGATTTTTAGTATTCCATACCCCGGAAATGGTCCCAGCCCCTCCCGAAATTATTTCCTATATACGCCCATGCTTTAGAATAGCCTTTAATGTCTTAAATAAAGTATGGGATAAGACCATTTTTCAATATATTACTTCGTCAATGGATAAAACGTGTTCTTTCTCTAATTTCCTCCGATTTGCATATTCGATAGTTTGATATGGTAGGGACGATATGATGTAATCAATTCTTGCATGGTAAATATGTTTTGTATTGTAATAACTTTTATATTGTAGGGAGACTTTTAAGAATATGTATTTTTTGTTGAAACCCGGCGGAGAGATGTACAGTCTATTCTTTGCTGAGCATAAAACCTTTCAAATTTCTTCGGAGATGAGAAACTCAGATCAATGGAGGCATTTCATCAAGGTTTGTATTGGATTATATAAAATTAAATTCTTATTCCTCTCCTACCCATTAAAGAATAATTCTAGAGAGACGGGGACTCACACCTTTACTTCGTCATTGAACGCGTAAACCAGTCTTCAAAATATGGTTTCTGATAATTTCATTCAAGTATTCATCAGTTACACACAACTGTGGATTAGATTTCGATAGCCATCGTGAACGAACAGCAATGCTCAATATTTTCACTGCGTGCGGGATGACGGATTACTGTTTATGCCCAAACAAATACATCCATACGCATACGATCTAATAATAAAACCCTACCTTTGTGACAGATTTTCCTAAGTCTGCTATAGCACTTCATCCTCCGCCATTTCCTCTCAACTCGCAGGAGTTCCACAGGGTGGAATTCTTAGCCCAATCCTGTTTCTGGCGTATACATCTGATATTCCGACTCAATCTGAAACATCTCTTCCTATGTTTGCCTATGATACTGCCATATTCTCCCATGATATAGCCACGAATCTCACAGCAGGTGCCTTCAGGCCAGTGTTGTGCAAATATGAGTTTAAATGTAGGTAATTCAAATGATATTTGAATTATATTTTTTCATTGTAATTGGAAAGGCTGAAGATATCAAATACATTAATTGAAACAAATAATTCAATTTGGATTAAATGTAATTTAAGATTTGAATTACATAGTTATTTGAAATCAGTGTTGAATAAATTTGAATTAAAATGTAATTCAAATGGTATTTGAATTATCAATTATATGTTTTTACTGTAATTGAAAAGGCTGAAAATATCAATTAAAGGTGCTAATGACCCTAGCAGTGAAACCACCCAAAACAATCAATATCAATTACAGTAATTAAAAAATCTCAAGTATTTGAATTGTTTTTGAATTACAATTGTAATTCAATTAAAATTCTTGATAAAATTGGTATTTTAATTACTGACTATCATAATTAGTAATAATTCGTCTTCTAGGGGTCTCCCGTGGTCTAGTGGCTAGCACGCTAGATTCATAAGCGGGAGATGGTGGGTTCGATCCCCACCAGCGCCAGAAATTTTCTCATCTCAGGGCTCGCTGAGAAAATTCCTAGCCGCACCCTGGAGGCCGGCGCTAATGGCCAAGATTTTTCGATGCGGCGTTAAAAAAAAAAAAAAGAAAAAAAGAAATTTGTCTTGTACAACGCAACTGCAATCACGGGCCCACAGTTACATGTGGCTGGATTGAATTCGTCAAAAACCAGTTGCGTCGTGTGCGTCTGCCCATTCAAATACATTGCCGAGTATACCATTCAAATCCTGGAGTTGCAGAACAGTCTCACCATGTGTGCTGGGCCTAATGTTACCCTCGCACTTATTTGTGCATTTACAACTTGGCCAGTTTTCCTTAAACTATGACCCATAACTGACAAAAGATACTTATATGCTAATTTTTTGTAATAAACATGTTTTTTTTTAGGGCCCAGAATATCAAAAGTTGTACTTAAATAAAACAATTGAAGACAGAAAAAAAATATTTGTTGAAGAATTGAAACAAGCTGGATTCCAAGACATCAAGGTGGTGGTGAAAAGCAGTGAATATGCGTATCCATCACTTGAACATTTCACAAGTAAATAAAATGTCATCTACATTTTCAATTTTTATTATTATTATTAATTGTATGCAACGCTTCTTTGGTGATTTGCAATCTTCTTCACAAGTGTCTTGTAGATATATGAATGTTTTATAAAGCTTCATCGAATTCCAGTCGTAAATTAAATTAAAAATTTGGCTTGGTAACTATTGTGATGTTAGATTTTATTGTACATGTTTATGTTCTTGAAATGTCCCAGTATTGTGGTGGCTGTCATCTTCAAGGAGTTCTGTCATGTCAAATGGGAGTTCTAAGTTACTTCTTAAACGGCACTCAGTCAGTAGGTATATGTCTGATTGAGAAGTCAGTATTGCATGATCGACATGTAGGTTTGTCTTTATTGGCCACTAGCTGTTGCCCAGTGTGCCATGCTACCCAGTGTATACCCAGTTACTTCAAAACCGGTCAAACGGTGTGAATTATATCTGTCTATATATTCGTGAAACAGCCGACAGAGGCCACCACCACAGCCCACGAGTAGATAGCTCTTATCAAAGAAAGGCCAGCACTCCTTAGTTAGACAATAACTGTTGATATAGAATTGAAATAAACTGCATCATTAACTACATGATTATATAATGATGTAAAGTCATCAATGAGTTCTAGTTATTCTAATAATCAAGAACATCAACAAATAAATATGATAGATTATTCAAAATGGCCGTCAGAATCTGAATGGTTCAGTAGAGCCAATTTTTCTTGAACAAAACTTTTCACCTTTTGACCAAATCACTATAGGTATCAGAACTCGATTCGTTTCTTCAATATTCACCCTGGACTCTCGGCAATTCGAACATTAGTGGGGGTATAGATTAACATCACCTCTGACTTAGTGTCTTCACTCCCACTACGCTAAGACGTGTGACACTCCCTGCCTAAAGTCGTGGGTTTGATTTCCACTAGGGGCGGTTGCTTTTCTTTGGAAAAAAGAAAAGGCAGCATCCTTATCCTGGCTAGAAAAGGGTGGTAATCTATAGATAACCCGACCTAAAATTCGTTATCTATAATAAATGGACGTTAAAATTTAAATAAGTACTCCCACTATGGAAAAATCCGTTTAGACGCTTGATGTAAGATATTTACAAAATATAGGAGGGCATTTAAAGCAGAGTTGCAGACTGAAATCGGATCACTTATTTACATTACAAAAATATATAAGAGATTTTGTTATTCTTCACTATATAAGAGCTTTTAATAGAAAGAAAAGCTTTATTCAATAAACAAATAAAGATGGCTGCCCAAGTCTATTGGGTTCCTATACACACAGCCTGCTAATCATTCTTTCGAAAATTTATTGAATTGATTTTGGGAATGTCTGATAATTTATTTTTGAGTGTGGAGGGAAAGAAAAGGAAATTTGGTAAGATTATATTTAAAAATGGATCTATAAGTAATTTTTTTTCCTATAAGTAAATTGATATGTTTCTCTTTCAGAACTACAGATCTCTGCCGATCCTTACCGTAAATATATCCCAGAGAACTTAATTAAAGAATATAATGCACAGTGTGAAAAAAAAGTCCAAAGAATAGTGTCTATTGACCCAGAAAGTGGCAAAGCAGCGTTCAGTTGCAGCCTATTTGCTATCAGAGCTAAAAAGTTGTAGCATTACAGTGAATCTCCAAATGAAAAACTTTCCTTTTAATTAAGAAAAATATGCAGTACTGTTAATAATACATAGTTGACTATACTATTGACTTTCTTGTACTTACCTCAATTCTTTAAAGCTGCAGTTTTGTCGCCTGAGTTGCGATAAGCTTAAATAATAAAATAAAAATATTATAAGATAGTGACCCTATTTTTCAATATATTCGTCTGTGGCAGAAGGTCAATTTTATAAAAACACACTTTCTTTTTTCTGTACTCTTTTATTTGGCTCTACATGTTTCACGTCGCTGTGACGCCTCTTCAGGAGCAACCATGTTTTATTTTATTTAGATTAAGTGCTCCTGAAGAGGCGTCACAGCGACGTGAAACATGTAGAGCCAAATAAAAGAGTACAGAAAAAAGAAAGTGTGTTTTTATAAAATTGACCTTCTGCCACAGACGAATAAAATAAAAATAATAATACATCAAAGAGTAAATTGTTTTTAATAAATATTTGACTTTTGTTCACCCCTCCTTAAAAAATCTGTTATTTATTAAGGGAATTTTCAATAAGGTGTTTAGACACAGTATCTTCCCTGCAAGATAACTTATTGTTTGTGCTAATGCTTGTGATCTCGACCTTCACAAATTGCTCTCTAATCATGCTTATGATAATAATTTAAGTTTGCTTCGTCATAACCTAAGATGCTAATTCATGCTCTTGACTCAGACCACCAACTCTCCAAACACTGAAGTCCTGGAAAGTATTGATGCAATCAACATGTTAAGAGTAAGTACTATGTGGAAATATTATTTTTATTTCAGGATGCACCAACATTTTTCTCTCTCTCCATATAGAGAGGAAAGCCCGCTTATGGCACAATCCGAGAGATATGAAGAGAAATGTAGTTTTATAGCCCATAGGTCACAAAAAACTCAGCCATTAAATTTGTAAATATATGTACAATATAAATAGGAAAAAATCAGTCCCATAACAGGCCACAAGGGCCCAGATGGGCAGATACTGTAGAGGTGTCTGATTCTTGGTGTATGGCACACTAGGGAGATAGTGTGGACAGTACAATGCTGCGGCCCCCGATTTTTCCCTTTTCAGGTACCCATTAATAAATGACTGCAGGGTCATTAGCACCGAGGTACCCATTAATAAATTAATTAAAAGCTGAGTGGGCCTAGGAACGGTCTGAGACCCGAATCCAATCCACGAACGACGACACTTGAATCTAAGAGTGCACGCCCATATTTTGAACTTAGGTCCTCCAGCATATTAGTCGAGTGCATGCCCCAACAATCCAAAGATAATATCGTCAACTGTTCTTCTTTGCCTGTTGCAATTATACACAACAACCTTGACATGTTCCTCCTGTAGGCCAGGGGTGCTCAAACTTGGACTGCTGGCGGTCTACCTCAATATTATTAGACTACGATCAATCAACTTGAGAGACTGCAAGTATATGTGTATACATATACTTGCAGTCTCTATTATAGCTATGCCACAATACACTTGTATAAGTGTTTTCCCATGATAACTCGAGAAGCACGCATGATGGACTGTTTGAGCACTCCTGCTGTAGGCTGAGACAGACTTGTAGGGGATGTTACAATGAAAATTATACACGCATATTTAATAGTTTTTTATTTTTCAATTTTTTTATCCTTTTTATTATAAGGTTCATATATACGATTAGTTTCCATGATCATAAACAAACATATCATGTTTATATATAACTTTCTTTCTTCAAAAATAATTAAAGTAACTTTTGAGGAATATAAAATATATAAATAATTTTATTGAAAGACAACAAAATAATATGTTACACCAATGTCTATTAGAAGCATTTTCCTTTAGCAACTATTTCAGCATTGTTGATAACATTGTTAACAGTTATATAATACATATTGTAAGAAACAAGTAAGGACCTAAGTAATGCCATATAATTTTTATACTTTTTATCACAATTTTAACGGCTAATACATTTTCTGTAACAATAAGCCCTGCACGACACGTTGCATCAGCATACAGGCTGTATTTACACAGAACGTTCAAATAGGCCTCTGAAATAGAGATGTACATTACACTCTAAAGTAACATAACATATATTTTATATATACTTTTTTTTTTTTTAACTTTTAAAATTTGTTAGAAAAGTCTCTTCAGGAGGAGGCTTTATCTTCTGACTCTCAAGCATGATTTTACAGATAGAAAAATTGCATTTTTTTTGTTCATTTATTAAATCTCTTTGGACTTTCGACAATTAGGAGATTTACTGGTGATAAACAATAACATTCTTGACAAAGCAAAAAAAGAAAAACAAATAAAAAATAACATAAAAAACAAAAGCAAAATGCTATGGTAATTAGTTGTGAAAGGTTCACTCGCTGGTAAAAATATCACGTTCCAAGTCTATTAAGGGGTAATACTAACTTGGAACTTTTTTTTTTAACATTTTCTCTTTTACCAGCTTAAATACTTCTTTAACTAATCAAAAATAATATCCAAGAAAGTGTTAATTTGGCAGAATAGTTTTTAAATGCCTTCAGCCTTTACACTCACTGCCACCGGTCCTCCTTCAACACATTTTAAAATTAAATACCTTTTTTTTTATCTTTATTACAAAAAATAAATTAAAAAGGAAAGGAATGAACATTTCAATACATTAAACTTTAAAATAATTTTTTCAAATCTGGCGATACTCTTGCGCCTTTAATTTTCACTCGATCAACTTCACATTTTAACTGCAGCTTCCTAATGATATTTGCTAGTACAGTACATTTTTTCGGTTCATTCAATCATAACGATTTTCAACGGATGTTTTAATGTAAAATGACGAATTGTTCACCATTTTCAAAAACATTAATATTTCTTAAAAATACTACGTACTTTACTATATTTTACCTTCTTCTTTCGAAATAATTTAAATTTTTCGTTCTGGATTAAAAATTAACTCCTGCACACTATGGCCCGTGAAAAAAGAGGGCTTCCGTTTGTCAGACACAGTTCCGCCCTTTTGTTTTCAAATATTTAAAACTTTTTTTTTTTTTAATATACATAATATCTCGCAAGATAGTATTAACCTTCAATATGATTGTCGTTATGGATATTGATTAATATTTTAAATTTATTTAAACACTATCATATTTTCTGTTTTGTTCCAAAAATTGGAATGTCTTTTCTATATATTACCACTGGGCAAGTCAAGCAAATTTTTGGGCTTGTCAAACTTTTGTCTAAGCCTGCATTCATTTAGAAAATTTTTTATAGTCAAGTTTTTATTGCAGAAGTGAAATATCTGTAGATTCCTTTATATTGAGTACAAAGTATAAAAACAAAATTGTCCGCACCTCTGGTGTACTACTCTCACGTAGAATTTCTAGATGAACACAGGAACTGCAAAAACACATAAATGCTATAGTTGTAGGCATTAAATGCACTTGTATTCCCTTGAATAGTAGAAACAAAAATACATTGGAATATGTACAAATAAAACTAAGAACAAAAAGCCATCAGATTTTTTAAATCTGCTTTGTCAATGAAAATGAAAATTTGTTTAACTCCTGGTGTGTTTAAAGTGTCTAACAGACACAAGGGAAATTTCAGTGAAGTATGTTGGCAGCAGTGTGCATCTAGGTACCCAGATGCACACTGCTACCAACATACTTCACTGAAAGGTGTTAAATTAAACAATTACGTTTTCATACAGTAGAACTTAGCTAATTTATATTAGCACCTTGTACAAGAATGACAAAGGTAAATATTTTAAGTTTTAAGAAACAAGCCCAAGTTTAAAAATAAGGTTTTTATTTTAAAAGTCCATTCTTTGGACATAATTGTTGAGCAGACAATTTTAGATCTACTTATCAAAAATTTAAAGATCTTTAAAGTAGTTATGGTAAGAGTTCTTTTTTTTGTTTGCCTAAAAATAATTACATTGGTTATTTTAGCTATGAAGAGTTTGAGCAGAAACATTGGGCACAATTTTTTTTTATGTTATTTTTTAATAGTTAGTTAAAAATTAAATTAATATCACTAATTTTTGACGAAGCAAAGCAGCTATTGGTAACAGAATGGGCAATATCTTTAAAATTAATGTACTAACCACATTGGTTCTTGTTGTAACCAAAAGAACATAAAATCTAATCCTAAAAAAAAAAAAAAACATTTTTGCCATTTTTCGACACCTATAATTCTTGTTCCAAACTATTATTAACTGGTTTTGGATTTATTCTACAAACCAATGGTGAGCATAAAGAGGGAGAACGGTATGTAGGCTTCACTAAAAAGGCAAACCACCTCGTTTGAATTTGTTGAATAAGGGGATAAGAACATGTAACATACAAGCGCTGAACAAATATCTAGGTAAAGAACATAAAGAAAACAAACAATGACAGCAATCGCTGCAACACAATTGAAGGAAAATAGAGAAATACTGAAAATTAACCTTCAAACTGACGATGATTTTGGAAATGCAAAATATTAAAGTAATCCTTATCGTTCTTTCCGATATCAGGATGATACCAAAATCTCAGGGTGAAGATATGCCTCAATGAAACCTTGCATTCTTTTAAACCTTTTGTACTCATTGTATAAAGGAATAAGTAAAAAGACACATTTGTGGAATAAGCCAATTAAATCCATAACGACACAAAAATATATTTTTTCAGATTTCAATAATTAGCCGGACTTTCCATGACGGCATGAAGTGTTTTATGCACCTTCAAATTCTGCTATAACGTACCTCTTGGGTAGATAAGGTAAATATGTGTTGGCTAGAATTACCTTGGAACACCAGGTACTGCGTAAATGTCAAGCTACATTAATCACTTCATGAAACATGTGATTACCAGCTCTTCAACTATATTATTTAACAAAAAAAGTTTAATGAAACATCTTTTTTATGCTTTGAGCCAAAGAAAAAAAGAAAAAAAATAATGTTGCTAGTATTTAATTTCAAGTAAAATCATGCCCAAATGTTAAAACCTCCAGAACAAGACTAACGATGACCTCTAGCCGACCGAACTTCACATAAAGCCTCCTCTTGTTTTAATTCAATCAAAATAATGAGGGCTATAGATATTTATATTTATAGATACATTTATACGTTTTATTCATGTATAAAAAAATGTTTTTTTTTCTTTTTTTTCTCCATATTTTTATTTGTTTTTTTAATTTTTCTTATTTTGGTCCTCCTAGAACATTCAGGCACCAGCTAAAATATCGAGCAGATGCAATTCTACACCTTTCATTAAACAATATATACATGACTTAACCTTCTGCTACCATTCAAAATCACAACAACTTTTCAATTTTCACAATTTAACGTATAAAAGAATAAAAAAAAAAACAAGAAGCAAATACCTTGGCAACTAGAAAAAATATTCAAATTATTTACACAGACTAGAGAGAATAAAACTATATATATATATATATATATATATATATATATATATATATATTTATATATATATATACATATATATATATATATATATATATATATATATATATATATATATATGAATAATAGAAACTGAAAACTTAATTAAGTACACAGCACATTTTCTATATGTCATCTTGAAAATACATATGTTTCTTCGATAATGTTTCAAATCATAACTACACCCAGAATCATAAAAAAATATATTTTTTGAATAGATATTGCTGCGAGCCGAGGGAGGAGAGTTTTCATCCTCGGCAAATCGCAACGGCGAAGAAGCCGACAAATCAACTGAAATAAGGTTCTAAGATATACACTAATCTGTGTCCAAATTTTGCAACGGCATTTCAGTCTAGATTCTCAAGAATATTTCATGAAGGAATGGCACGAGTGTGCATCTAATCCTTTAAAACAAAATTGAGCTTGATATACACAGTGACAAAATACGACTAAAATCATAATTACGCTCGTTTATAATCGTCTATATTTGCCGTGAGATCAGGTTTATGCATCCTATAATTGTATATAAAGGCTCCATTTACATAAGTTACCGCCGACAAATGTCAGATTGATTACCTGAATAATTGTAAAACAATGCAATTTGTTTTAAATAAACTTAAAAAAGACAAATAGTGCTGCGTGGTTTCTTTCTTTAAAAAAAAAAAAATTATGGAAGGAATCCAGTACATTTAAGAATAAAAGATTATGCAAAAACGAATCATTAAAGAGACATTACAATTTAGCTATTTAACAAGCTAACATACTAACGGCAAACGTTAGTAAATTGTGTATATTAATATTACACATAAAAAAATGTACATAGAAACAGAGTGCAGCCTTAATATAATACAAGTATATCTGTGAACATTTACAAATTAGAAGTTTTATTACAAATATTGCAGATTCCATACGTTTATTTTTTCCTTCTTTCTCACACTTCTTGTCGTAATTATTAAGTTTTGAATTTTGTTTTATTATTAATATAAAATATGAATATGTACAAGTGTCACACACAACCAGCATATATGACTATTAACTACATTTAAACATGTAAAACACTCAAAAATTGTGCTTCCTGAGCAATAACATATAATAATTAATATGACTTTTTTTTTGGATTTTATATTTTTTTGTAAATCACAATTAATGGCCACATTCTTCAGGAGAACATATCATACATAAATCCTATGTTCGTTTATATAAAATTATGGTTCGAACCACTCTTAAATTTAATACTGCATTTATGACTATGTGTAGTTATGAAAATGATCTTACTCCGACAGGAGCCAAACCGCGTGATAAAACATTTGTAATAATAAACCAGAGTAGAAATATTTCCGAGTGCCCTACGCCTCGGGAGCTGCACACGGAACACTTCAAGTCTATTAATGTCCGCATCTTGACTGCACTCTGATTCTTCAAGATCAATCGACGGCTGATTCTGGAATCAGTTGTCCCAGCCATTTTCCTTTATCATGTGAGCCAGCTCGATGATATATTTACCCTCTTTGTACTTCTGGCTAGACTCGAAAGCATGCTCCTAAAATCAAGAATTTCTCAATCAATCAAAGAAACATAAAAACAAATTGTAATTAAATCCTATTGAGACTATAACTGCAATAACTTTGCATGGTCAGATATCTTACAGAATATAAATGTATGAAATTTGGTGGAATCATAGTCTCGGCCCTTGATGAGCACATTCAAATTTATCAAGGCTGACTTATCAAGAGCTTTTTTTAAAAAAAAATTTAATATAAATAAAAAAAAACAAATCCATCCCAGAGGACGGATTCCTCATTAAATTCCTCAGTGATTGGTTAGTATATGACAAATTGCTTTGAAAAGTGATCAAACTAACCAATACCAGCAGCATAAACTTATTCAATTCCTTAGTAAGGTGATTGGTTAGTTTATGCCTGATTGCTAAGAGATTTATTTAAACTAACCAATACCAGCAGCATAAACTTATTCAATTCCTTAGTAAGGTGATTGGTTAGTTTACGCCTGATTGCTTAGAAATTTATTTAAACTAACCAATACCAGCAGCATAAACTTATTCAATTCCTTAGTAAGGTGATTGGTTAGTTTACGCCTGATTGCTAAGAAATTTATTTAAACTAACCAATACCAGCAGCAAAAACTCATTCAATTCCTTATTAAGGTGATTGGTTAGTTTGCCTGATTGCTTAGAAATTTATGTAAACTAACCAATACCAGCAGCATAAACTCAGTCAATTTCATTTTCAGTTAAACTTATTCATTCAAAGAATAGTCAATTCAATTAAATTATTTTTATATGCTTTAGGACTAAAAAAATATAAACTAAAAAATATTTTCATAAAAGAAATTCAGATTTTGGAATTGAAGGCTCACAGTGTGCAAACCAAAACCATTCAAAGTCCTGTTTTACGCCGGAGCAGATATTGACATATTTAGTGACATAATGTTTGGGTCATTCCATGCCAAATCAACACACCTTTTGTGTGTGAGTGGTTTGTCAGGAGACGCTTCAAAATAATAAAGTCTTTAAATTAAATATCCTACAATTTACACACAATAATAATTTTCTTCTTGCAAAAAAAAAAAAAAAATATTTATTACTATCGCATTTTCTTTTTCTATACATTAAATTATGAAATCAATTATTCGGTTCGATTTAATTATTTATTTTATTTTATATTAATATTATTATTTTTTTTTTTTAATTTTAAGTTTTTATTTTGCATATTTATTTTTTTATTTATTAATTTTTTTTGAGAGAGAGAAATTGAATATAATGAATGAACTTATATTCTTTACCCTTCATACAGTTTTTATTGATTATTTTTATGTGAGAAAACACCTTGCCGTTGTGAAGCTCCATGAATAAATAATAAATGAAACAAATTATTTTACTTAAAATAATTCTTCGCTTAGTTTTTGGAAATAATAAATTTTGAATATATCAAATTATTCGTCAGATCAATCTCTATGAAATTCACATAAACCAATTTTAGATACATTAAGAATTTCAAGTAAAATAAATCAATAAATGCTGCCTTACTCTGGTCCTAATGTTGACACTTCAGCAGTAGGTCGGTGCCTAAGTTTGACTTTTCTGTTCCTAAGGATGACAGTGAACAATGAAAAATGTAATGAATTCGAAAGTGATCCTTTTCGAAAAACAAACAATTAGGCAAAACAATTATTTTTAAATGAAAATCATAACTAAAACGAATAGCAATGTGCCTCCGAATTTTTCTATGTAGAGTCAGTGGTTCTGGAAATTAATGTATTTTATCCAAATACTAGAGGATTGGTAAGTTTACAAGTAATTTGGCTATTAGATATTGGAAAATCATGCCATCAGCGAAGGAAACAGTTTTTAGTCTATTGCTAGCAACAAGGGACAACTGCATTGGCGGAAATCCACCTCACCACTTGTGCTGTTTTTCCTTCAACTAGAACTATACAATAATCACCTACTCTTATAATGTTGACTTTGTTTATAACTTGCTTATTACAGCCATTTTCATCTTTCATCCCTTGGCCATTTTTGAACAATCGCTCTTCTTCTTTAACTTTTTATGTAAACTTTGATCTGCACTCTTCTCATGCTCGTTATTTGTGGTTTTGACTTGACTCAATTGTTGGCATTGATGATGGTTTTTTTTTAATACAGGACTTGCCATATGGTTTACGCTCCGTTCATGAACTTTTAGCTTCCAACCTTCTTTAAATGTTCGGAAATCTGACACATCCATAGATTGGATAATGTGAGAAGCATTTGGAGGTACCGCCACTAATAACCATTGTACCACAAATAGATTAAGAAGTTGTGTGACCATTTCAAATTTCAGAAAACTACTATAAAAAGTTGTCTGTCAACATTAGGAACAGAATATCCTAATGTTGACAACTTAGGAAAATATGTTGTCAACTTAAGGTTCCAATCATAAGAAATTAATAATATCAGGATACATGAATTTCTAATGAAAATCTCAACTAAATGTTTTAGTGTTCATCACTGAAAACTGTTTTCCTAAAGTTGACATTAGTGTCAAGAAAAGGAGCCCTGGTTGTTTATTGTGTTCCCAATGTTGACACTGCCATAATCATAAGATTTGTTTATTTTACTTGAGTCAAACCTTTTACAGTGCATAATTTAAGTATCATAGAGTTCATGGAGACCACAAGAAAACAATTTAATGCACGCATTACAAAAAAAAAGTCTTAAGAAATATTCTTAATCTCTTATCAAATTCACTAAGTGAAGAGAGCAACAGGAGTTGACTCGAGGATTTTTCATACTAAAATGGCTACAGATGTTATTAACGGAGTTGCATAGTTGATCGGGTCAGTCAACATTATTCTTCAACAACTGTTCTTTCATTTGGATGCAAACTTATTGAATTCTCTTGAACCTAATTGTTATTTTTTAAATTTAAATTTGAAGTGTCAGCTTAAGGAGTAGTGTCAACGATCGGGTCATTTACCCTAAATAGGCATATCTCCTCTCCTGTTTACGTTACAAACATTGGGAAGGTGTCAATGTTTAGCTCTTTATATGCCCTTTTAAATGACATGCAACACACAATAGGTTATGAGATCATATTTTTTTCAAAATCAAAAATAAAATTTTGAATCTAAATATTTTTAAAAACGCATCTTTAAAAATTTTGAAAAAAAAATATATATAATAGGTCATATTATTACTAATTTGTGTAGCAAATTTGGTTATGGGATTGAAATGGGCTCTTAGTCAAAATAATTTAAAACCAAAGATGGCTTTGGACTAATGTAACATATTTTTATATATAAAAGCTTTTTAATACATAATTGTAAAATTTAATCCAAACATTACAATTGTATATATTTTATACACACTTCAACTTCATTATCTTAATTACAAAGCTTATTTAAAAAAATATTATACATTATTAATTTATAATAGTCATACAATTGGTAGCCACACATCGGTTGCAATGTATATGCCTGTTCTGCAAGGAGGAGGCAGTTGTAGCAACTTTTATAATTTCTAAAGTAATTCTTTTTTTATTTTATTCAACTTTTTTGTAAAGCTTATCATTAAATATCGATTTCATCAAGAATAATGTTCATTTATTTCTTATAAGATCACAAAAATAAACATGAAATTCATTGAGTAGTAGATCGTTGACCGTTGGTGATGCGAAGGTAGAATTTGTCAGGGGTCAGTCATGCTATCTTAATAAAACTATATTTTTTATAAGAAAATAAGTTTTATTATTTGTTGAGGATTCAGCTTGAAGTTGAAGCCTTCATCAGGCCGATTAGAAGCAGGATGATTAATCATTTCTCAATGAAATGAAACTAAGCTAAACATGATATTAGTTTTATTTATAAGTTGTTTCCCCCTAAATTCAATTAATTATGAAATTAAGAGATAATCTCAGTTCTGATATACCGCTTGAAAGGTAATTAAATTCTACAACTTTTGTGAGGTTCCGCAGCTTGCAGATTTTTTTTTTTGGAAGTGATTCTCAAAACTTAGTCGCTAACAAGACTTTTTAATTAATATAGACTTTTTGAACAGTTATTTCTGTTTGAAAAAGACATTTTTGAAAATCGAAAGTGCTGAGCCTTAAAGCAAATTAAATGCTCATTTCAAAAATTATTTGTATAAGGCGAGGAGGGGGTCTCCCGTGGTCTAGTGGCTAGCTAGATTCATAAGAGGGAGATGGTGGGTTCGATCCCCGCCGGCGCCAGAAATTTTCTCATCTTAGGGCTCGCTGAGAAAATTCCTGGCTGCACCCAGGATGTCGGCGCTAATGGCCAAGATTTATGTCGATGCGCCGTAAAAAAAAAAAAAAAATATAAGGCGAGGAAATTGGGGGTTTCTACAAAAAACACTTTTTTTTTTTTTTTTTTTCCAAATTACCTTTAGAATGGCGTATGACTGAAACAAAAACAGATAGAATCTTAAGGTTGGCAGAATTTAACTACATTTTAGGTCTAGCTTGAAACCCTTCACTATTGTCATCTACTTGCGATACACCCAGGTCATTTTTAAAAAACTCTCTCATCAGTGCAACTTCAGTAGATACATATATTTGGCTTCTTTTATTATTATGATTATTTGATGCTCGAATACAAGGGTCGTCTTCAAATAATGATAAAGACATTTAATAAATATTTAGTATACATATTATTACTAAATATGTAATAAAACAATCTGATTAATATTGTAACTGACTCATTTTTCAGGAGATTATGCTTGGGAAAATGTTCTTTTCGTAGGTACATAAAACATCAGGTCATTCCTTAAGTAACATCGGGTTATGTCGGTGGACTGTAGAATGTTTTGATCTAAGTTTTTCTGCTAGCTATTCTACTGTTACAACAGGATTTTCTCCTACATTAGCCTGCAGGGGTTGGTCATCAAGCTCTGTTGGTCGACCTGTACGAGGCTCGTCTTCAAGCTTGCCGTTTCCCACTCGAAATCCTTCAAACTACCGCTGCACTTGTAGCACACTAATGGCATTTTCGTCATATATTTCTACAAGTTTTCAATAATTTGAAGCAGCATTTTATCCTTTAACGAATTCCCAAAGCATGACATGGCATAAGTGGTGTCTTGGAAGATCCATTTCAAATGAAATTTCAGCACACAATAAATAAGTTTTACTAACCAAAACATGATGAACAAAAGTGTATTTAATGCCATAATAAACACAAAATTTAAACAAAAATAAACTGAAAAGGGGGAATATAAACAGACTTTACTTATGTGATGACCTGATACAACAAAACTGATGGGAATTCTTCAGACCACTGCTTGTGGATTATTAAATGCATAAGTATCGTCGATTTGAATAAAAAAGAAAAAGAGAAAAGCTTTATTCAATAAATAAATAAAGATTGCAGACCAAATCTATTGGGTTGTAATGAAAGATGAAATATAAGCTTTATGAAGTAATACTCACATATTTCCATCCGAGGGTAGTTTTACAGCATTCACAGTAAATGTCAGCGACAGCATGAAGCCCTGTCAGGAGCACTCGTTCCTCTGCTGGCCCGCAGCCAACATTTACACTGAAAATAAACACTCATTACAAAAGTCGTAAAGAAGTATTTTTTTTTTCAAGGGAAATTATTCCCTAACAATAACAAATAATGTACAAATTAATTAATAAATAAACAAATTAGTATCATTAGTCAATACAGGAGTTATTATAAGGAGTGTACATATATTTATATAAAACTATGCAGCATGCTATGCTATTTAATTGTACAAATCGTTGTCTTAAATATTGAAAAATGTGAAAAATTCAAGGTACTTACACCGAGTTGAAGAGGTATGCTCTCCCCTGACTTCCTTGAAAGGACTAGAAAAAAAGAAAGACAAGAATTACACATTTTGCGACTAAATAAAATTTCATAAATAAATAAAAAATATTGAAAAGGCAATAGGAAAACCATGTCAAACTATCGAATATGAAAAATCTTGTTTTTCAGATTCGAGACTTTGCTCTTGAATTGTGGATGTTACGACTTGTCGCAAATTGTCAGAACTCTTAGAACACCTTTAGAATGTTCCATATGTGGAATATCATCAAAAGGGCGTAACAGAACATATGTTAATTAACATATGTTCAACAACAAAAGACTACAGAATAATAAAAAAAAACAATTACTGTTGTTGAGGTATTTTACTAACATATTTTAAAAAGTGCAGTATTATTAATGAAAATCAGTATTGTGATGTAAAATGTTTCGCAGTGATTTGAAGAATTTGATGGAGTAGAAGATGGCAATCACATGCTACTCTAGTGAGACCCAATTTTTATTTTGACTATTATGAAACTGAAAATTCTCTAATCTCCCTAAGTAGCTACCTTTAAGCTTAAGAGGTTTGGTGCTTTCCAGTTATTGTGTATTGAGATATTTTGAAACACATCAGCCAAGTGCAGCCAGATATGCCTTTTGAATCGAACTCTTATTTTTACAATAATTCTAAAAGACATTATTAATATTTATATTCAATAGAAATAGTGTTTTATTTAATTTTATTAATTTTTGTGTTGGCTCCTTCTGAGCAAAATTTCAAGATATGATTCCAACAAGGGTAAAGAATACTCACATTTTTTTTTAAATTATTCTAAAAATTAAAAACAAACCAATGGTGTCAAAAACTTTAATATTTTAAAAAATATTTTATATCCTTAATTATATTCTAGAAAGGAACAAAAATGTGAGATCTTGGGTGTTATGGTTGGGTTGAAGTGTCATGGACTGACTCATATTTTTGCAAAACTAAATTGAAAATAGGCAGATGAGATTTGCATTTAATCGTCAGTCGTAGGGCACAGCTAATGCGAGATTATTACACATTTTTTTTTTTTATATATTAAGAAATATGTTTTAGCTTCGATAATAAAAGAAAACTGTAACAATATGTGAAACTGAAAATCCAATAGGAAGTGTGTAAAATCTGGGCTGAGCCCGAGGGCGTGTAGGCAAAAGTGGGTCTTTGGTGTACCTCTTTGTTTTTGTGTGACGTCAGAGGTGGTCGATAGGAGTAGGCTTCAAGGGCAAGCTACGTCACTAGCCCTGTCAACCGCACTTCAAGAACAGGTTGCAGCTTCTCAATGGCTTTCCCCGCCCTCTTTTTTTTTTTTTTTTTTTTTTTTTTTTATAAATCTAATAATGAGAGAGGGGAGCATTATTGTAGATTGTAGTCACAGGGGACTAACTAGACCAATAAAAAAATGATTATTTAAAAGTGATTAATTGAATTACTCAACTGTATCTTACATTTGAATTTTCAGATTCTAATAAATGACCAGGGTCTTTTTGCGAAGAACACATCCAGTTACTTTTAAAGTAGCAGTAGTGATTTATAACAGTTACTCGTACTCGCTGATAAGCTTACTGATTAGCTTACAGGTTATTTGCTGGTTATCTATTACTACTTGACTCGTTATCTACGGTTATAATTCATATTAGATAATGGCAAGCAATATTTATTAATAAAAAGGTTAATATGATCAAAATCAGTTCTCTCAACTACGAAAAAAGTTATTAAGTATTAAAGGTAACTGTTTTGCAGGTTATGAAGGACAACATAAACAACGATATTTCTAAACACATATTTTTTTCCTTCTCTCTCTCCCTCTCTCTCTTTTTGGATATTTAACATTTATTAAGCATTATGGGCATATGTGCTATGCATTTCCGCTCGCTCAAGAAGATATCAAAACTCTAGTCAATCCAACTCACTAAAATTAATAGAATTCTATTAGTTTTAGGGACACTAGTCTATCCAACTCGCTAAAATTAATAGAATTCTATTAATTTTTCCGAGTAAGAAACCAATCCCTTTTCTTTGTCAGGAACATCGTGAACCAATTGTAAAAGACTCATTTTTTCTCACTAACATAAGCAGAGCTTTTTCATAAACAAAAGCTAATTCACTGCTGAAGGTTAATTTAATCCCAGCAAGAACCAATACAATTGCTCATCGGAATCCTCCAATAGGAAGGCAAAGGAGTTATGCGCATGCGCTGAATCACTGATACAATCACTACTGCTACTTCAAAAGTAACTGGATGTGGTCTTCGCAAAAAGACCCAATGACCATTTTTATATATTTATATATGGCAGAAGGTCATATTCGCACAAAAAACTCACACCATGGGCGTATATAAGGGGAGGGGGGCTGAGGGGGCTGCCCCCCCCGGAATTTTGATTCGATCGGTAAAAATGACATAAAATCCTTAAAAATAAATTAAATAAGATCATTTAGTTCATAAAAAATATACCATTTTGGGTGTAATAGCGTTTTAGTTGGCTAAAACTTCCAAGATCTAAATTGTTAGTATTCCATACAGCGGAAAAGGTTTCAGCCCCCCCCCCCGAAATTTTCCCAGCCCCCTCCGAAATTATTTTCTATATACGCCCATGACTCACACTCTTATCTATTCATTTATTTCTCTATATGTTTCGCGTTCCTCTGACGCCTCTTCTAGAGCTCTTAAAGTAATATATAATTACAGTCTTCACCATCCAGAACCTTCCGAAGGTAGGACCACGTCTAGACTGATAAGATCAATCATGTCTACTGCGCATCAGCTGTTTAAAATCCATAGTTTTAGGGTAAATGTCGATTTTCCAAAAGAAGTCTTTGTCAATCAATAAATTAATCTATTTTAAGTTGTCTTGTTTATTAAATTAAAAAATAAAAATGAATATATATATAATTAGTTTGACAGAAAGATCTTTTGGGTTCATAGGGTCAGTTTTCAATTGTATATATTTAGGGTTTATCACAAGTTACAGGTGGTGAAACTAGACAAAAAAATTAATTCAACACCTGTAACCACACTTTCCTATCTCACCACGTTCTAGAGGTATGCCGTTCTATAGGTTCTTTTGAAAAAAAAAAAAAAAAAATATGTGTTTTGCAGTACAACGCTAATTTTCTCTACTTGTACAAACGTTGTTTTTTCAACTTTTCATTACATTTTTGAAATCAGCACTACATCTCATTCAAAGAAGAACGTTTATAATTTTCGAGATAGAAACGTGTGGTTGGTGGTGAACTACATTTCATGTTTAGTTTCACCCACGGGCGGGGCCCCGCTGATTGGAACAAAAAGGTATAGGTAATGAGCTTGTAAACAGAATGGGGTTTAGAAATATAGACGGCCGTAGCCTATATTTATTGGGATGGGATCTATATTTTTTTTTAATGTACATAAACGACAAAAAAAAGTGCAATCCCAGAATAGTATATTTCATTAGGAGTCGTAATAAAACTACAAGTACCAAAAGTGACCTTTGCTGCACCGATTGTCGGCTTTTATTCTCATTTCGCTCAAAACTCAAGATGGTAATAATTTTAAAATGTCCAAAGTCCTTTAGCAAAGTACTAGAATTTTTAGTCTGGCTCTGAGAAGAAGGGACCCGTGATCTGGTCTTGGGCCCGGCTCTGAGATGTGGCGGCCCTGCCCACCGGAGTATTGTCATTAACTTGGATACACCCTGCATACAAATAAAAGTTATGAAGATAAATGCTATAATTTAGAATTAGTGGTGAACTGTGATATATTTGCACAATTGATGTAGGAAGAATCAACATTACTGAAGGAATGCGAGAGGAAAGAGAAGTGTGTTTACAAACGCATCGAACTAGATTGGGATATGGATCAGGAAGCAGAACAGCGAGGTTATTTACAACTTTGGCTAGTGTTTAGCTCTATGGATCGGCAGCTGTGACGTCACGAACCCCTCATTTCTCATGTCTGATCCCCTTGTCGGAAGCTATTGGCGCCTTCTCTCGGAGGTTGAATGCACTCTTTTACTTCCGTGTTTTCTTCTGGTCCGCCCGGAAGTAGGGGGTGACGCCTGAGAAACTAGACAATGTCTGCAATAGAAAACGGTATTGAAAACTCAAATAATAACAGAATCCTGGTACATATCGGAGTTTTTTCCGTCACGCAGGAGCTGCATAACTAAGCACTTTCCTGAGAATTTCGGTAGTGTAGACTGCTTTCCAGAACAATTTGCTTAAAATATCCTACATAAATAAAATAAAAACATGAATAGTTCTCTTATAATTTTGTAAGGAGTAACTGATAAATTATTAATTTGCTTCCAGAGTTATGTTTACACATGGTACCTACTACACTACGTAGTAAATACAAAAAACCTCATATTATCGTATTTTGATCTAACGCAGGAACCGGATACAGTCCCTCTAGCGCTCCTTGCGGCGCCTTTGTGGACCTATGGCTGGCTTTTCTATTGAAATATATTACAAAGTAAACCCCCCTTTCCGATTGACCGATTCAGCTCATTTTTATAACACTTCTTTCTCATGAGTTACCCTCGACGTATACCGCGTTTCGTTACAATACAGCAGAAATTACGACCAGTATAAGTATATTAGTAATTTGGGTCAAGAGTAAACCCCCCCTTCTAATGAACCGATTTAGTTTATTTTTAC
Source organism: Gonocerus acuteangulatus (assembly GCA_946811695.1). Taxonomy (NCBI): domain Eukaryota; kingdom Metazoa; phylum Arthropoda; class Insecta; order Hemiptera; family Coreidae; genus Gonocerus; species Gonocerus acuteangulatus. The sequence goes on along the minus strand of OX328124.1, from coordinate 14,003,871 downwards.
ATCACATATTTACCTGTAGATTACCACTACGAATACCGAGTTTCGTCGAAATATACCAAAAATCACGGCTGGTAGTGGCGAATTGGTATTGTCGGTCCAGAGTAAACCCCCCCTCCTTATGAACCGATTTAGTTCATTTTTATATCTCACTTTTCTCTCTCTATTACCACTACGAATACAAAGTTTCGTTGAAATATAACAAATATTACGGCTGAAATGGTCAAATTAGTGTTTTGGGTTCGGGGTAAACCCCCCCTTCCGGAGGACCGATTTTGGTGGTTAACGAACTCGTTCAATCGTTTGCTAATTGAATGCTATATACCAAGTTTCGTGACGAAAAAACAAAAACTCTGGCCGCTATCGTGTTAACAGACACATATATATATATATATATATATATATATATATATGCATATATATATATATATGCATATATATATATATATATATATATATATAGATATATATAAATTTTAACGGGGGTCATTTTCGGTGTCTACTAGGTAGGATCGATAAAGATTTGAAGAAATTTTTCAAAAATTCCGTCATGAGTCCAACCTCAATAGCTACTTTCCTTCGGAGGAAAGTGCTAAAAATCACGGTTGGTAGTGGCGAATTGGTATTGTGGGTCTGGAGTAAACCCCCCCTCCTAATGAACCGATTTAGTTTATTTTTACAACA